>PVYP01001721.1:11930-31364 GCA_002995295.1 Rhizopogon vulgaris
GGGTTGACTGCCGTCGTTATTACCCGCCATTTGTAACACTATTCACAGCACACATGCGTGATCATATGTATTATTACAGAACTAAAGAACCCAAAGTACAACAGCAGTAATAGTGAAAGACAGAAATGCGGTTATATATCTACTATGCAATAATATCATCCCAATCGCTCCAGTCGCCTCCGACTTTCCTGACTTTGACCTTCTCCCCTGCTTCACCGAAATATGTAGGAATAAGCCACGACTTCATTTCTTCCTCGCTAAAAGGTCCAAATGCCTCCCCAGTAGACTGCCCAGGGATGTCCCACTTGAACTCATACAAGATGTCGGCTGATGGAGGCACCCAATTAGGTTCGACGTCTCCGCTGGAACGCACTGAGCGAACGAGTTCCTCGTACGATCGAGAGTAGATGTCAGTGTCGCCAAGCGACATAAGGTTGGATGCAAGATGGGTAATCATGTCAATGTCGGAGAGGCCCTTAGGTTTCTCCGCCACCTTGTCTACAGCCATCGCAGTACCATCTTCGTCCTTTCCATTGACTTTCCTGCAGAGCAAACGCTCGGATCAGCTGCTCCTGAAAGTGCATTATTGAGGACATACTTGATGGAACGCGAATTCTGCTTTGACTTGGTACCTAGTCGTTGGAGTGCCTCAAGGACTGTTTCTCCTTTCTTGAGCATTCCAACGAGCTGCACCTCCCATCCACCCTTTCCACCACTTTGTGCAAGCTCCCTCTCCTCCGCCTTCATCTTTTCTCTTTGTATTCGCTCTTGTTGTCGCTTCCTCCGACGCGCCTGCTTGATTTCCTTGTCGTCCAAATTATCCATCCACCGATCATGTACGGCGTGCGCGTCAAATGACCGGACATACGTGCCATCGGCGGCAAATTTTCCCTCTTCCATCTCCTCCCGCATATTGAACGAAGACAGTTCGTATCCCATACCAGCCTTCTTCCGCCGTTCTGCTTCATCCTGGTCTTCAGGATCATCTTCGAGATCCGAGTCGTCGTCTTCGCCATCTTCGTTGAATTCCTGCCCTTCTATGTCCCCAAGACGCAAGAATTCTTCCTTCTTCTTACTCATTGCCTCGCCTTTCTTCTCTTCCTTCTCGGCCATCGCAAACATGTCGTCGTCATCATCATCCCCACCCGCGTCCTTCCTTCTGCTTAGTACCACCCCCTCCCCATCATCACTTGAGTCCGACTCGTACCCCTCGTTCTTAACCCGTCCCTTTCGCTTGGCCAAAGGATTTTCAAGCGCAGAGTCGACCTCCTCCGCGAAGTTAACTGGATCCTCATTAGGCTCAACGAAACGCGTCTTTTTTGGAGCATGCGAGGAGATTTGTGATGTTGATGCGTCTGCGCTAGACGTTGCCGACCGCTTCTGAGCTGTTCGGGGCTGCATATTGCATGCAGTATCGATGTACGCCCTACTACTTGTATACGGGGGCTTCCAAGAATTATGTCAAGATTTGGTTGTATTTGGACATGGAAAAGTAACCTATCATCCAACGCTGGTGCATAGATTGGTGCGTAGGGTATTCGAAGTGTATATATAGTCAAAATCGTGATGGGTAGAAATCGCTTCTATATCGCAGGAGAGATTTGCATGACAGCATTCGCATACCCATTACTGTTGGTAATCTGTACGCGCATGAGGAGCACCGTGTTCGCAAGACCTACCAGTACTTGTGGGGGAGCGAGCTTCTGGGCGATCTCTAGATTCTGCGAGCTAAAGAACGTGAGCAACTCTTTTCCGGCCTTGGCGACAAACTGAAATAATGTAAGCCTAAGCAACCTGATGTAAAAGGAATCCACTTGCTATCTGGCCTGACTGCAGACGTCGTTGAAATATGTCGAACTGCGCCTTTTGGTTCTCGTCCGCGGAGGGGTCGGGTACAACTCTTGCACTACCGAGGCCTGAAAAAGTGCTGGCAATCCTGACTGCATCTTCTGATACGTAGAACGAGCCTGCTCGACAGTCCATTGACTTGTCAGCAGATATGTCGGTCAATGAAACCCCTTTCATGTTCTTCATATCCTTTAACACGAATGGAACGGATGCATTGACATTCAGAATAAGCTTGAATGTGGGGACGGTCCTAGTCATGGTCAGACTAGCAAGATTACCCCAAAATCATAACACGAACTCGTTGCCGTTAGAAGACCCTTGCACCGGTTGCTGTAACTTATACCTACGCAGGAGGAGTGAGACAATACTTATGTGAAAATTACAAGCAAAGTCGCACATTCGTCCAAAGATAGTATCATCTTCTGAAGTCTTCCATGACGAGGTTCTACAAGACAGTGCCGAGTTCGTAGCATGCAGAGACGGGAATAGGTGCTCTGTAGCATCTGAAAGACTAGAAAAACACACATAGGTGAAGCTAGGTCTGGTTACATTCAATGACACGATCTCACCTCTTTTCCGCTGCTTTGTCTTCCGCGGTCATCGTGGCCGCAGGTGCATCTTCGGTTGGACCATCAGCGACAGTTACCACCGAGCCTGCATTTACAGGCTCAGGTGGCTGTTCGACGTTCGTTCCATCTTCGAAGTCAGGCAGCATGTCTGCGTCTGGCTGCAAACCTGCTATCTTCAACAACTCAAGACCAGAGAGAGGAGTAGGATCATGAGTAGACGCAGACTCCATCTGCTCGGGTTCTTGATGCTCATGGTCTGTCTCGCCTGCAGCATCTTCATCGCTCCAGGACGTGATGGTGAAATTACGCTCGACATGAGACGGCGATGGGGTATCTTCGATCGGCTCTATTTCCTCCCTTACGTTCTTTGTCGCCTTGAAGCGACCCTTCAAGCTGGTTAGGCCGCCCTTCCCAGCGACCAACAAGGAGCTTCGATTCTTGTTCAATAAACCCGCAGAAGATCGACCAGGACCAGGCCTAGATCGTAGCTTTGTAAATCTGTTACTACCACTAGCATCCTGACTTGAGCCTGAAGGTTGGCGAGATATCAAGCGTGCCTTTGCCGAGATGGGAACGCCTGGATTGTTGATCATCTGCGGAGCATCGATCAACCTGACCAAAGGATTAGCTGCCCGAGTACGATGAAGAGGGATCGCTGGCTCGGCGGGAGACAGAGATCTTCCGTTCCCTAGCCGCGAAGGAGAGTCGAAAAGAGGATCAGGTGAGCTACGTCCCTCGTCAACCGGAGGGGTTTCATCTTCGGTCACCACTTGAGTGACTTCGATGGCGTTCTGAAGATCTGGCGAGTATTTCTGGAGGTCCTCAAACACCACTGTCTTCTCATCGACCTTGGTGGGATCAATGTGGGATTCTGGAATTTCTTGAGTATCATAGGGACTCGTCGTCATCAGCTCATCTTCAACCTCTTTCACCTCCTCTCCAAAGAGATCCACGTCAAGCTCTCCTACAGCGTCTGTGTCGGTCATATTAGTTATGGAGGGTCGACGCTTGGCATCAATATTGCTAGGCCCTGGGGATGACACACGCCTTTGTTTCTTCGATTTTGGTGGTGTAGCCTTGCTTTTTGGCCCAAACGTCCTCGCTTGTGGAGCACTGGTGTTGCTAGCAATGGCAGGTTCTGACTTGCGCTTGCGCTTTGATTTGCGCTCTTCCGCGGGCTCTTGATGTATGCGTCGCTTTTTCGTGGACAAGGGCTCATCATCGGAACCAGCATCTCCGGATCTCCGAGAAGGCGACTCCCGTGGGTTGGGGTCACTAGTGGTATTTTCAAGATGTAGATTCGCCCCTATTATAATGAACTGTTAAACATGCATCATTCTAGAACATGCGGCATACCTGAAGCATGAACCTCTTCTCCTCTTTCGAAAACTGCTGGGTTTGTGTGGTCTCTGCCGCGGGTTAGAGCATTCTCCCAAAATGTCTTGATGAAATGTTTCGAGCCGCCCGAAAACGACTTGTCGGGTTCCCAACTATGCGGTAAATAAGCAAGGGGCAAAAACAGCAAGCAAAACAGAACCCCTACGTGCTCTCATCCCAGTTATATCCTTTCCACTGTAAAGCGTTAGTTGAGCAAAGTGCGGCGTTCTTATGCACACCTACTTTCACATAATATTTCTGTGTCGACCAGATATTTAGACTGTAGACTGAAACAACGCTGTCAGAAACTTACCCATACGATTTTCTTGCCCCGCTTCGCATCCACACGTGCCTTTGTGACAGACTCTGAGTCATAGTGAGTACAACCATAGGGTAGTGGAAATAAAGGAGAACTCTGAAAACTCACCGACTTCGTACTCTGCGTCGCTCATGGATGTGACATGTCTTGCAACGTCTGGCGCTTGAAGCATTTTTGGGACTAACAATGATGTGGGAAATTATTTCCAATTGTGGTTATCAGCGTCCCGCCCAAGTCTTATCAAGTCTGTTTCAAGTTGCAACTAGTAACGAGTTAACAGACTAAATGAACTTTGAGTATCGATTACACTAGATAATTATACCAAGGCATAACAGAAAGTACGGTAGCAAGCAAGACTCGCGAGAAATATCGTTAAGATCGTTATGAGAATATCGAGTTTCAAAGATCATCGACGAAAGGCAATAACCTTCCAGTAATAAGACAATCCTTCACCCATGGAACGTGAACAGCCGTTACATTGTCGTCCTTAGGAAGGTCCTTGGGGCGCTCGTCGAAGTCCTTGATGACAACATAATCATACGCGGAAAGGTCCTTGGAGGCAAATTTGACCTCAGTTACCGCTTCTACGCGGGAGGCACCCATGCAAATGATAATCCAAGGAACGGATCGACTCGCTTCTTTCGCATCCGAACCGCCCTGGGCGAGACGATAAATACCAACACAACGAGCATCAATGTATTGCTTACTTTTCTCCCCCCTCGCGGAGGCAAGGGCACGAAATCAGCGCCAAGGCACAGTATGGTCTTACCAGAGAACAGCTTGGAGGCTACCATATTCGACATGATATCATTCAGGTGTTCCTTGCAGTTACCCCAGTCGAGGTCAACAAGTTGAGATACGCGAGCACTCAAAGGCTCCGAAAACCCAGCGGGAAGCAGGAAATTTTGCCAGTCCTATACACAGAGAAGTCGTCAGCAGAAAATTGGGGAGCTTCGAGCCTACCATACCGATGAAATTTGTTTGTCATGACGCATCCAATCATGAGACAGGCATGGTATCCCAAGTGCGAGAGCTACCAAAAATTTCGGCTTCTGATTGTAATCATCGGCCACAAGGAAAACACGTTCCAATCCCTCGAACTCAGGCTTCGGCTTGAACTTGAAACTTTCCTGGGAAGCTGTCCAGCGTTTGTTGGACTGGCTGTGTACACCCTCCATGCAGAAAATGTTTGACCAGTCGTCGATGACCGTGCCTCCGTTGTGTTTGATAGCTAGCATCACGTCGTCTTTCATTTGCTCTGGGTTCTTGTTGCCGACTGTGAGCGTCACAACGAAACCGGTCTTCGTGAATGGCTTCTTCTGCCTGACAGAAGTTGCACTCATCAGGGACATCTTCGAAGGCGTAGGCGTAGCTTGTAGAGGCTTAGGCCGGACGATGGTAACGATGGAATCAGCAGTAAGAGTGCGGTCTTTCCAATGGTACAGAATAGCCCTTGCGGCGACCCGGATATCTTGAATGTCACAGTGGGAGTCAGAACCATCGTCGATTTCGACACGAACAGATCCTGAATCCATCTGACTGACGTCCACCACTGCACCACGAAGATCGCCATGGCCAAGGATCACTGCATCTCCCACACGCAGTTCACACCGACGGATCCTGGTGATATCTACTTGATCCTCCGTGTCATCGTCAAACTTGATGAGATATCGAGTACCGGCATGCAACGAGTGGACGGTGCCCGAATAATAATGACCATCTTGCCTCCACAATGCGAACACCCGAGTGGCGGGCTGAACTGCAAGAGCACGACTAGTAGAGGCGATGGGACGGAGACGTTTTGCGGCTCGTGTAGACGGCGCAGGGGTGTCAGAGGTTTTGCTGCGAGTGGATGCCTTGGACGCGACACGGGTAGGCTTGACATCTTCAACGCGTCTCCGCTTTCTCGATGAAGTCGTTTTCAGCACGATAGGCGCAGCATCGGCGTCCATATAGTATTCATCCTCGGTGAGTTCTTCCTCCTCCTCCTGCTTCGCGACTGTCGGAGGTGGACGTGCCCCGCCCTGACAAGGCCACTCAGCATCAGAGGCCTCAGTATCTGAAAGGGAATGGCGTTTTCTGCCGGTCGCAGGGGGTGCAGCACGGGTACGAGTGCTCTTGCGTGCAGGTATGGCAGGTGCTTTCCCTTTCCGCCCCCCTTTCTTCACGGGTAGAGAGACTACCGTAGGGGTAGCCACTCTCTCGGACACTGGGGTTGGACCTTGCAGGTCCTGCTCAGGAGTAGAGGTGGGACTTTCTCGTAACTCTTGTTTCGCATTCTTCTTCCCGCGAGCCAAGCTTTTCGGTTTTATAGCGGAAGGGTTTTCCTGGTATTTACAAGTTAATTGAGACCCTAGGTAAGAATCGAATGCCAAGAAAGAAATCACCTTCTTGACCGGAACAGGGAGTGGAGGGGGAGACAGTGGCCTCCTCGAGGATCGCACTTTCCCCGGAGCAGGCCCCACTACTGATTTCGCTGACTTGACCTGCAGAAGGGCAGCTAGAGGAATATCGCCCTCCGGATCTTGGCTGCTTTCAGGTACCTCCATAGAGTCTGCGACAATCTCTCCTGAATCATGCTCAGACATGGGGCTAAGAGGTCGGAAAAGCCGCTTTGTAGGACCCTGGTCGAACCTAGAGTCTCTTACCGGCGTAGCGCTGCTCCCTGCAGGTGGTTCAGAGTCAGACACGATGTCAAGGTCAGGCCCTTGGGGTATACTACGAGCACGTGGTTGCGGCAATTGAGGACGACGGAGAGACACAGGTTCTTTGGGAAGGCGGGATTGTGGCAGAGGCACGACGCTGTCCTCAGGCAACAACTCTGAAGGACGTGTTGCGACGAAGGTTGCAGGTTGAGTCTCAAATGGTTGCCTAGCGGTGCTGTTGCTCGCTGAGGGGGCCTGCGCAGTAATGCCCATCTGCCGAAGTCTGCGCGCCCGTTGATCTGGGTGGATTAAAGACAGGAGACTACGAGGCCCTGGCGTGGAGGTAGTCCCAACTGTGGCACGAGCACTGCATGAATGCAAGGTTCGCGCGTACAGCTCTTCTGCGAGGGCGGTATCAGGGGTATTCTCCATTGCAGTTGATGGCTGAGTGGGTGCCAACTGCTTGGCGATTACCACGGGTATTTTCTCTGTTATGGACTCCTCTTCCACGACGAGAAGTGATGATTGGGACGTGTCTGCCGGCAACTCGTAGCGATCGCGTTGCGCTTCAGCAGGTTCAAGTAACTCTGCACAAAGAGTGATGAGATAGAGGGAATATCGATCAAACCAAAGCCTCACCATCATTCAGCAGCTGCGATGCGTCGGGGTGGGGGAAACTTATATTCCGCGAAGAGTCTTGAGACCCGTCCGATTGCGAAGGAGTGCATGCCACCAAGACACTGCCGCTGGCTTCTTCCGATTTCGTCTGATCATAAGCGCGCCGTATTTTGTCCATCCATGAATCATTTCCAACCTCCTGCGACTCGACACCGTCATCCATGGTGAGATGGTTTGTCGTGTGTCCCAGGTCAGAAAGTGGCACCTCAAATACCTGGGTAGCTTGTGCAATGTAATTTGCAACAGGATCTTGCGATACTGCGCCGCCGAAGGAATCTTGCGAGGGAGGGGAAGGAGATCTCCGGCGTCGACTAGGAACTGCAGGTAGGGATTTGGTAGGTTGAAGAAGTGGTTGGGCAAGCTTTGCTGTACGAGGAGAGTGGAAAGAAACAGACTTCCCGGCTAAAGCACAAACAACAAGGTATCCATCCAATGCAGAGACTATAAAGGTAGATCGGTGGCTCACCATTTGCCTTCCCAACGCCAGATGCTGTACGTGAATTCAAAGAATCGGTATGGGAACCTTTGATCGGTTTGATAGAAGATGTTTGTGGGGACGGTGATCGGGTATGGGCAACCTTTTCGTGCTTGTTCTGATTTGAAGCCGGAGTATTTTCTTTCTGGGCACAATCCCCTTCTTCTTCAATCATTTCCTGCTCCCCGTGCAAAACCTGTGGCTGCATCTGTGCCGGTGCGAGCCAATTGAACTGATATCGAGGCGTTGAACCTTGTGCGGGGGGAACAAGCATTGAATCGGTTGAAAAGTCATTGCTAATATTGTCTCCGTCTTCCTCTTGTTCGCGTTGTTCATTCAAGCCCCATTCTTTACCGTGCTCCACGGTTTTTGTCGCTGTCGTAAGTGCATGCTGTAGAAGCTGGGTCGGTTGAGACTCTACGGAATCACTAAACGTCATGGGGACAACTCTAAATAAAAAAAATCTGGCTCAGTACGCAAGGATGACGTGCCTGTGATCGTTGAAAAGGTCCATAAGGATTGTGCGTCGCGTTTGTTAGCTAAGATCACGTAGATGAGTCCCCCAGTGAACACCAAGATTCAAGAAACACCAGGTTGTGTGGAGAAGTTAGTCTACGGGAAATGAACAAAATAACTAGGGTGCGTTTTTGGGATTCAAGGGCGTGAAAATTTGCGGCTGCTAGTCTGGACTCCAGTGGAAGCTGTAGTCCACTATGGCCCACTCAGGGTCCATTGAATAGAACTATTAGCGTTCGGACGCGACGCCGTTGCCACAATTTGCCTTATCAGACTGTTGACGTCTATGTGTTTTCCTATGGTTTACGTAAGAAATCAGTACACGTGCTCTCGACTCTCGACGCGTCAACTTGAATGTCTTGTGGTTGACTTTTCTTTCCAGTCTTATATCGCTCCTTTTCACTCTGCGCTGGCCGCCAAATTTGACCCCATACCAAATGTTGAACAAGGATCTCTCTTTAATTTTTTCACCAGAAGCCCCCCCTGTCGATGATTCCGATGCCTTGAAGCCTACCATCCGCGCAAACAATGTGACCACCACCTCGAACAAAGTGCACGTCATTGCAAAAAGTAAAGCAAAAGCAACACCCATAAGGCCCCTTCGCATGACAGTCTACGACTCCCACGAGATAACGAATGTGCCGGACCCTGTCCCAGACACTGGTCCAAGTGGTGATACAATTTCATATTTTACGCCGCCGCCAACCACAGTGCCTCCTACAGGAACTGGTGAGTTCCAGGAGTATCACGCCACATCTCTCAAGTCCACCAGCACGACTCCTGTTTCATCTTTCATCCCATTGCCCCCGTTGCTTTCCGCTGCGCCTCCAACCGCGGAAAATGTCGGGATAACCACTGCTGCTCTTTCTACCGCGAGCTCAACCCCTCCGGTCCAAGTACAAAGCCCTGTGCCCTCGCATCAGATTTCACAAACTGCTGCAATTTCACTCTCCGTTCTAGCGGGTGTCGTGTTGCTCAGTATATTCATTGCGATAAGGATTTCGAGACGTCCCCGCCGTCGCAAGTGCCCAACACCCTCTCTCCCCATCCTCCAGGACGTTACCTTTACGGGCCAGTATGAGAGCCAAGGATCTGAGTCGCCGATTTTTGGAGGCAAGGAGCGATTCTCGCCCTCCATGAGGGGCGCACGAAATACTGGGCTCTGGACGTGGACCCAATATCACTCCGGTCTCCAAAAACCAGCGCCAACTGTTACATTGACGAAGTCGACCTCAGGTGAACCTGCGAAAGGATCAGGCAGTCAAGAAAACTGGCTTGTCAATAAAAGGACCCCTTTCGTTGGGCAAGACAAGTACCCTTTCACAGGCCATGGCAACTTCGGGCAGAGGACCCAAGCATCTCCACAGCCCGTCCAAGTTGCAACATATGCGGTCTCTCGGCTCTCCACAATCTCCACATCTTATTACCCAAACACACTGCCTGCGGTGAATGTGGGTGTAGCCATCGATGGTACAGCACCTCTGAGAGGCGATGAACAACCTATGAAACACGCAAAGGACTGCGGCGGAAGCAATAGCATGATCGCCAAGGATTTCTCGCTGGAACAACACGACAATCTTGCTTATGGTGGAATGGACATGATCACTCCGGCGTTGGCTGAATCTAGGAGAAGGCCGCCGAACGGAGGCCGTGTGCGCATTAAATCAACATACTACAAGCCTGGTTCATATCCTCGCATCTCCGCAGTTCGTTCTGCAAAGCCAGAAGACCGCGAACAGCACGACGGCCTCCAACCTGATACCACCCATAGTTTGCAAAGTTTTGACTATCATCGAGGCTGTGAGAAGCAGACGCTAACATCTGCCCTTGGGATTGCTTCTTCTGTCCCACCACATCCGCACCCAACGTTATACTCAGAGGACTCCACGAGCACGATTGGTGAAGCAAAGAAGGTCACCTTCACAGGGATGCGAAGCCAGAAGAAGCCAGTTCCAAAATCCATTTTGAATGGAGACAAGATGTCGACCGACTCTGCGACACTCGGAAGCTTAATGATGGTGAACTTCGCGGCGTCAAAGGCACCCGCATCACTGGTGAATATACCTCCGTCCAAGGCAGGCATGGAGACGCGGGAACCTCATTCCCAGGCAGGGTTGAGTCCTACGGCGTCGGTTCAACGAAAGACGAGCATGAAGAAGAGAGTAGAAGACAAACCCCCTCGCGTTCCATCTCCCCCACCACTGCCGTCGCTTGTGCAGATGGGACTTGCTCACACAAACCCAGAAGCGTATAGCGACTACCACAGTCCGACGTACAGTATCTATGGATTGTACAGCGGAGATAGGAAAAGTCGCGGAACTTGATTTGCATGCAGATGAAATCGCGCAGTCTACTATGTGGCAATGGATATAGATGTATTGTCACCTTACTGTAGCTTTGTATTTTTAACCCCTCAGGCGCGTCTCCTGCAGGGCCTTGACTTGGACCAAATACATGATTGCGGCACTGCCAAGGCTGAGCGCTGAGCGCCGCCGGGCACTCATGAGACTCCTGTCGCTGTCACCGATATTCGTTTCATCGAGATACAGGAACTGTTAGTTCGATATGGCGTGGCAACATGCGATAGAGCCGGGAGTTGTTATATGTTGGGATTCGTGAGAGGGTTGGAGTACATTTCTTTTCCTGCTGCGGACAAGCACACCTGCAACAGCCCTTCAACCAAAAAAAAACACATTTCTGGCAACTGCGGACGACGATCATATACCAGCTGAAATTTAGAGCTGTTGCTGGGCACATTCCACTGGTTATTCTAGATCTTTAGTCTTCTTGGATACCCCCTTTGCGTCCTTTCCCTTATACCCTATCATATCTCTAGACTCTCATGTCCCAGCTCGCCCTCCCTGTCCACCATGAAAATCTCACTTTCAACGTCAAGGATGACCACGATCACGTCGAGTTTGAAGAGCTCGGACTATTGCCAGCAGATACTCCTCCTGTTCCCTCCTTTCGCGGCATTCCATTGAAGTATATTTCGTGAGTGTCGCGTCTTTCAAGTTTCTACGCAGTCATGCGTGCTGTAACGTCCAGGCGGTTTCTGTCTGACATGTTGCTGCCAAAATATCCCCGCGCTTCATGTTTTTGGCTTCCGGACAACCTCATTGACGCATTTATGTCTACAGACTCGTGACATTGGCGGTCCAAAATTCTCTTCTAACGATAATAATGCACTATTCTCGCGTATCCATTCATCCCTCTCAGTCCTATTCTGCACCAACCGCCGTTCTTCTCAACGAACTTCTCAAAGGGTCCATATCACTTGTTATCGCGTTCGCCCGTATAAACCGCTCAACGCCTTACACCTCGGACACACCACAACTACCGCTTATTGCTAGCCGCTCCTGGCATCCTGCAAAGATCTTTCTGCGCATCCGCCGCTTAGGCAGAGAAGTTTTCTCACCAGACTGCTGGAAGTTGTCAATACCTGCGATCCTATATGGTATGTACTCTGCGCCGGCCCATATAATTCCCTCTCACTAAAATGTCCCTCGTGTGCTTTTTCAGTCATCCAGAATAATCTGCAATACGTTGCTGCAACCAATCTGGAAGCGGCAACTTTCCAAGTCAGCTATCAAATGAAAATTCTTTCCACGGCGGCGTTTTCAGTGCTACTCCTGCGAAAGCAGCTAAGCGCCAGCCAATGGCTAGCTTTACTATTCCTTGCTGTTGGAGTTGGCGTTGTGCAGATACAGACTGGTGTGAGCGACACGAGCAAGATCGCATCCTCGTTGTTTTTCCGAGGTACCTCAATGAACGCCCTCAAGGGGTTCCTCGCAGTCGTTGCCGCATGTTTTACATCCGGCCTCGCAGGTGTCTATTTCGAAATGGTCCTCAAAAACTCTCAGACGGACCTCTGGATCCGCAACGTTCAGCTCTCCGCATTTTCCCTCCTCCCTGCCCTTGTTCCTATCGTACTCTCGCGCCCAACCGAAACAGGACTCATAAGTTCGTTGTTTCAGAACTTTGGCGCTTGGGCGTGGGCCACGGTTGCCATTCAGGTGTTTGGTGGCCTGGTCACTGCTATGGTCATCAAATACTCTGATAACATCCTTAAGGGCTTTGCGACGAGTTTGAGCATCGTGATCTCGTTCCTGGCATCCGTGGCGCTTTTTGATTTCCAGATTACGTTTACGTTTATCCTTGGCTCTGTCATCGTCCTTATCGCGACATGGCTGTACAATCAGCCAGGGCGGAACCCTAGCCCATCAAGGCTAGTATACGTGGGCAAGAACTGAGCGTACGGGACTGCGGTGCAAATGGGACATTGCTTCGAGCTGGACTCTTTTGGCGCTGTTGGTGCTCAGAGGTGGTGCTCGGAACTCTTCGTCTTCGACTTATTTACGCCGATAAGGACGGTTCGTTCTTGCTAGTTTAGGACATAACTCCTCCGGACGCTTAAGTTTTACGTTACATCCCCTATTCCGTGTTCCCATCCCGTCGTTCTAATTTGATTGCGAGATGATAGTCAGTCCACGATATACATTGTGATATACACTACGATCAATACGCCGTGGAAAGCTTTCTCGTGTGGTGGCTGTACATTGAGACGTCGAAAGCGATACAAAGGAGTGGAATACAAAGTATGAACAGGCCCCTAGTAGTTGATATATGGAATGCGTGACTTCAAAGTCTCTGCTCCAAGCCTCTCTTGAGAGCTGCACGGGGACATGATCAGATAAAGAAAGCCATAGTGTTGTTGTACGTACCGTCACAGGTATCTTTAGCATCACCAAACAGCATCTTTGTATTTGGCATATAAAACATGGGGTTTGGGACGTCAGCTGCAGATGTGTAAGCCGACCGCCCGAATATGCAAGGTTCATCACGCACCATAACCGCTGGACATCCCTCTTTTCATCACAATAACCTGTTTGCTCTTCCACACGTGCAAAACAGGCATGCCAGCAATCGGTGAACCAGGCTCGAGGGAGATCGGATTCACCGTATCGTTGGCACCGATGACAAGCGTCACATCGGTCTCCTTGAAGTCATCGTTGATCTCGTCCATCTCCAAAACGATATCGTACGGCACAGAGGCCTCAGCCAGCAGGACATTGCACTGACCGGGCATGCGACCAGCTACGGGATGAATGGCGAAGCGCACGTTGATGCCCTTTGCTTTCAGCATGACGCAGATTTCTGCTATTGGGTATTGGGCCTTGGCAACAGCCATTCCGTATCCGACAACCTGGAATATCGTTTAGGGAGGACGATGTCAAATAGGCTCATCAAGCCTTACCAAGATTACATTCTCGGCATTGGCAAGAGCTTCAGCCGTATCCTCGATGTTCGTCTTCGTGATAGTGCCCTCAATTGCGGTAGCCTCGCTGGGTGCAACAGTGCCGATGCCACCGAACAGAACATTTGTTAGTGATCTGTTCATCGCCACACACTACGAGCCATGCGTTGAGCCACTCAAAAACCAGGAGGACATATTACACGTACCATTATGTATGATAGGATTGAACCACTGACGCCGATCAGCGAACCCACCGTTGTAAGGAGGGGATTGTCCAACATAAAGCCTATTCGAAGGTCAGATACCTCCGTTAGCTCAACTCTGATGCTGACCTTCTGCAACAAGCGCGAACCCTGAATAGGCGTTCAATACAGTGATGACGACAGCTGCAAGCAGCAGGTTAGAAGCATATTAAAAATGCCTAGAGTCGCACATACGCATGTCAGCACCACCAACAGCAGCTGTCGTTGTAAAGCCCTTGATGAAACTGAGAAGAGTGCTGATTCCTAGATACCCCGCGGCAACCAGGGGTACCGTCGGCGCCGCTGTGACAAAAGCAGCCATTGTCAACACATTCGCTCCGAGTAAACTTGAGTTAATGAGGTGTCGTCCGGGCAACATCAATGGCCTCGAGCCCATCTTTCCAGCGAGTTTCATGAATGCAACAACGGATCCCGTGAAGGTGACACCACCAATGACAACTCCGAGATAGGCAGTGATCTGATGCAACATCGAGATATGAGATGGGTCGGCGAGGACACTGCCAATGGAGGTGAAGACTGCAGCGAGACCAACAACGGAGTGCAGAGCGGCGACCATCTGCGGAAGCTCGGTCGCTGTGATACGGCGACCAACGACGGCACCGATTGTGCCTCCAACAGTAGCAACACCAACGAACTGGGCAAGCAGGGCAGGGGGGAAACCGACTGCCAAAAGTGAGGCAAGGATGCCTGATCCGACACCGAGTATACCCAATGCATTCCCTTGTCGTGCAGTTGCCTGGGACGCCAACCCAGACAGAGAAGCTGTAGGATATAAGGTTTAGCTGGAGACGAAGATAATATCTGCTCACCAATGCAAAGCATGCTGCTCGTCAGGTAGCCCGCCTGCACGAGACCCGCCATGCCGGTGCTTGCCGCAGCCAAGAAACCACCGGTAAACACGACGGCTGGCACACCATACAACCAAGAGTATTCAGGAGGATCCGTTGGTCCTGTTGAACAATGTTAAGCCGCGATAACAGCAGACGGAAAGGGTTCAACTCACTCTTGAACATGTCAAGCATCCGCTTCGTTATTACAAAGCCACCGGCGACATTGACACTAGCAAGAAGCACAGACAGTGCGCCCAATAGCTGAGGAATGGTTTCCGGAAGGTATCCTCCTCCCATGACGAACAGACCACCAACACCAACCATGCCTAGGATACACTCAGCTCAACTTCTTCCCAAAGAAAACGAACGAACCAGAGATGGCATTGGTGACGGACATCAGGGGGGAGTGTAAAGCGGGAGCGACACCCCAGACGACTCTGTATCCAACGATACCCGCAAGGCCGAACGTGAAGAAGTTACTCATGAATGCGGCGCCAGTCAACTTGCCAAGAGCTACTACAGAACCCATTCCAGCCGTGACAGTAGCTACCTCACGAGAAGCCTTCTGCCAAGGAGTGATGGCAAGGGTCTCTTTCTTCTCCTCAACCTTGGGAGCGGGAGGCGCGACCGGAGGAGCAGGTCGGGGCACTGGGGGGAGAATGGCACCTTGGTGGACAACAATAGAACCACGAATAACTTCATCAGCAAGATCGACATTGAAAGCGTTATTCTCTCCCATGGACAACAAAAGCTTGGTGATGTTGTTCGAGTACAAAGTAGACGACTGCGTTGGAAGTCGCGAGGGAAGGTCCGTATAACCTTGTTTCCTTGAGAATTTGCCTCAACCACGCAAAGTAAATAGCGCCCACCTATGATCGTTACGCCGTTCTTTACCACGAGTTGGCCAGGAACAGTCGCTTCGCAGTTACCACCAGCTTCGGCAGCCATCTAAGCGAATGGAGAGCCTATCAACAGTGAAATTTTGATTATTTGTCAACGGTGGCTTACATCCACTATAACTGAGCCTTGCTTCATAGCTGCAACCATCTAAGGCGAACGGTCAGAGACGCCACGGATCTATCTGTGAAAACTTACGTCGTTACGAATGAGTTTGGGTGCTGTTTTACCGGGAATGAGAGCCTATAAACACTGGTTAGCAGAAGAACCAAGGGAAATTGCATTACGCATACTGTGGTGATGACAATGTCAACATCCTTGCACTGTTCCATGAATAACGCCATCTCAGCCTCAACGAACTCCTTAGACATTTCCTTCGCATAACCACCAGCAGCTCCACCTTCTTCCTGAATGGAGACTTCCAAAAATTCAGCACCGAGTGACTGCACTTGTTCACGAGCTGCAGACCGTGTATCGAAACCGCGAACAATAGCACCAAGTCGACGGGCCTGTGTGATGGCATCATATCAGCAAGACAAGAGAAGAATTTTCAAATTCTTCTCACAGTAGCGATGGCACTCAATCCAGCAACACCTGCACCGATGACGAGAACTTTACCAGGTGGAATCTAAGGTTGTGTGAGAAGAGCGAGACACGCATGGTGTGTTGCATACCTTCCTAAAGAACGAAAAATTCTAGTCGGATACGGAAATTCATACGAACGATCGAGACTCACCCAGCTGCGGTAACCTGACCTGTAAGATATCTACCAAAATGATTAGAAGCCTCTAAGACAGCCTTGTAGCCAGCAATATTGGCCATCGAGCTGTAAATGTTGGTTAACGCTTGTGCTTTCGTGTCCATTCATGATTGAGGCTGACCTCAGAGCATCGAATGTCTGAGCACGAGAAATACGAGGAACCATATCCATAGCAAACGCATTAACTTTACGTGAAGCCAGCGCATCTACCACGGCCTTGTTCTGTGTGGGGTATAGGAACGAAATGACCGTGCTTCCCTCCTTTAAGTTTTTGGCTTCTTTATCAATGGATGGCGGTCGAACTTTGAGCATAATATCCGTTCTACCGAAGAGCTCGTCTCGAGATACGATAGTAGCCCCAGCTGCGACGTATTCTTCATCCAGGAACTGAGCTTCTGCACCCGCGTGTTTCTCGACCAGAACGTTGACGAAGCCTTTCTTCTTGAGGAGGGTGACATTTTGAGGGGTAAGAGATACCCGACGTTCATTCTGAAAAATCTCTCGCGGCGCTCCAACCGTTAGAGAAGCATAAGGAATGCCTGATGGTTTGACGTGTGAACATTAGATGTTCGAGATAAAGAACAAGCACGTACCAGAAACCTTTGGTGCCTCCGGAGCAGCTTTGGGCTCGTTCGCGTTGTGCGATGACGAGTGAAATGAGCGAAGCGCTGTAGGTGTATGTATGACATACCAATTCGAATCTGAACGTATGAAGTAGCACTAACCTGAAGTGAGTGATCGGAGGCTGCCGCGCCTTGAAGTGTAGAGATTTAATGGCCGACAGCCCAGCCTCGCTGCTGGCGGCCTGAAAGCCAGCATGGTCATGGTCGCGGATGAAGTGCTCTGTCCTGGAGAAGTGGGCACTGGGGCGTATGTCTTACATAAAAACACAAGCTAAATACATAAGTTCATTACAACGGAGGTAAATAGAGATCATCATCGGAACTTAAGGCCGCCGGCTTTCCCCACAATTGATAACATTCTGGCGGCCACGTCTATAGTCATCTTTTGTAAATTTCACCTTTAAAACACTTACAGGGAGCTCGGCGACACGGGTTCATCCTCAATACTTCGTAGATAATGAAAACAAGGTCGCCACAGCGTGCGCCTTTTCTTGCTCGCTATCAGCCCAGGTACTTGCACTCGCGTGAATGAAGTTGAATTTATCAGCCCCTGCTTCATGGCACGAGACGGCCTTTGATTCTCACAGCACAACCACCGATCGACCACGTCAAACAACAACATTTGAGCTCCGTCTCTTGCCGACACCCTATCACTCGGACAACGAAATGCCTGAAAGAAGACATACTGCCAGAGATTGTGGGCTGCTGTGCCATTCGCGGGCCGTTGTCTTCCCTCCAAGCTCCCTGGCTATCACATGCTTGGTACTAATTAAGACAACACGATATCAGTAACTCATCATAGACATCATCATCAAATGTATGGATGCTCTGCATGAATGATAAAGCCTCTCAGCACATAATGCAGTAGCCTCCACTCAATGTACAGCAGCAACTCGCTCCTAGCGCGCTTTTCCGCTGAACTCCCGCTCAAGATGCACGAGGTCTTGCGTATGCGAGTGTTCCCACAAGGCCTCAGCTGCCGTAGGCTCAATAGGTGGGAGTGGTCTTCGCGGGTGGCCACCATAGCCATATAGTTTCTGAAGCAGGTATTTTGTTCCTGAAATCGAGGCCTTGGCAATTGTAGCATCTGCACGTCCAATGATGCCCTGCAGCCGCTGCGCCTCGTGAAGGATGGATGGATCAGCCTTGGAGGCCTCGGATAACTCAAATAGTTTCATGATAGCATACTTCACACAAATGCGAATTAGTAAAGACAGATTCTGCAAGCAACTGGGGACCCACAGGAGCAACGTTTGCGAGACCAGTGATAGCACCATGCCCATTGGAATATGCGGATGGCAGAATGAAGTCGGTGAATCCGCCGAGGACAAGAAAAGGTGCGTTTTTATTTGTCCGAGGATGAAGTGATGAGAACGTCGGATCAGAGACTGTAGCTGCGATGCGGGTAAGTTTCCCGACGTCCCCACAGCTAATTAACATGATAAGTGTACCCTTTGCATGTATTGACGAGGAACTCACGTGAGTTTGACGCCGCAGATGTTTGGACAATCGATAGCAAGCTCAGTGATGAGGTCCGAGTCTACATTAATGCCTCCGCTAGCACCAGGGTCTAAAAGGACTGTCAGGTACCTGCTGTCAAAACAGGCAAAAGAAGACACGGACAATTGTAGATCATGACGGGTACAGGGCTCTTAGAGCTAACTTCTTGCCAGAAGGCTTTCAATGCTTTCTTGTTCCCAGAAAGTGCACCCGCGAAGTAACCGCTGGCGATAGCAATGGTATAGTCTGCACCAGCACCAGCAGCTTCGTTTGCTAGTTCTATTACCTCGCGAGTGCTGCCGGCGCCGATGCCAGCTATGATCGGCACGTTCACTAATCCGACACCATCAAGTGCCTTCCGTGCGGTCTTGATCAACGTCACCCGCTCTTGATGTGATAGATGGATAGCTTCACCCATCGACCCGGCTAACAACGGTCCAACTCCGGCAGTCGCGACACGGACAACATGGTTCTCAAAAGATTGAATATCTGGCCAACTGATCAGTATTGCACTTCGCGACTCCGAGTTACTATTTGGATAATGAGGGCTACTGACCGAGATCTTCGGACTCGGGAAGGAAGAAGGATGGAATGGGCGCGTAAATTCCAGGTTTCAAAGGGCGTATCGTGGATGTATGAGGATCACTAGTCATGATGAAGAGGGGTTCGTGACGGAGACACGAAGGACTCGGATCGCGAGGGGTATATAAGGACAGGCGGCGATCCCGGGTTGTACGGCCCCGAGCGGGACGCTGCTCCTCCTTGCGGGCCGTCGTTAGCAAATTTCAACTTGCCAAACAGAACAAACGGCCTTGGCGGCTTCTGGTTGTTTGGGCCCCTTGTAGTAAAGAATTGTAAATCATACAGCCGATGAGGA
>PVYP01001728.1:0-12113 GCA_002995295.1 Rhizopogon vulgaris
GTTTGCGCGATGAATGCTCAGCATGGAGACATCAGTTTAGATAATTTACTAGGGAAAGCTCGGGATCCTGCTGCCTTCCTGCCCGATGAACTCTCTTACCTCATATCAGCTTTCGCGCCCTCTCAACCAGAATCATCGCGCTCGAAAGTGTATCTTGTACTTTCTGCGTTCTGTCAAGGAACCCGATCGGGGTCTAGCAACTCTGCCACGGAATCACTGGCAAACGTTTTCCAGCCTCTTATCATCTCCCGTCTTTCCAATCTCCAGGAGCAGGATACCATAGTCGTCGGACTCTCCTTCTTCTCTGCGTTATTCCAAGTCGACTGGCAATCCGCTTCTCATATTTTCGGGCAGGATGGCGTGGTCGAATACCTGACTGATGCCCTTGATTTGTTTCCATCATCACCTCCACTTATTTTAGAGGTCGCCCGTCTAATCGGCCAGGCTAGTGGACACAAGTCATGCCGGGCTCTGATACCTGAGGAAATCATCACCTGGCTTGGGACCAAGTCTCGTCAGGATACAAACAAGAACTTGCGTGCAGCAGCAGCCATTGCCCTCGTGAAATTATCTCGAGGAGCAGCAATGGATGCCTCAGAAAGCGCAGACGCGCCTCAGGCAGCGTCATCTACCTCGAAGGATATAGATCTAGCCAACATGCTGAAGCGAATGGTCATCAGCGACAAAGACTCCATCTCGTCCCTCAACGATGTTGTTGAAGGCCTCGCATACCTCAGCATTGATGCAGATGTCAAACAAGCCCTGGCGAATGATCTTAACTTCTTGCAGCAGCTCTTTGCACTTGTTCCTAGACGTAAGGCTCTGCCAACATCTGCCACTAATTCCAGCCTCCTATTTGGCATTCTCCTCATCATATCCAACCTCTGCGCCTATCGTCCTCGCCTTAGTCAAGAGGCTGCGCAGATCGCAAAGCTGAAACGCATGGCTAAGGCCAGTAATGGATCCAACAAGACGACTGCCGAAGAACCACCGAATATATTGGAAGATGATGCTACAGTTAAGTCCAGGTGTCGTCAAGTACTTGCGAGTGGCGCCCTTGATGTTTTGTCTGTGGCTTCTGGAGTAGAGAGCCAAGGCATCAAGCTTGCATTGGGTAAAATCTATCTGAGCATCGTGGAGGACAAAGATAACAGAGGGAGGGTCCTTCAGAGCGGAGGTGCACGGAATCTCTCTCGGGTTATACAGTCCTCGTCGTGCTCCACATCGTCCTCCACACTGTCATCCACACCAATTGATGCCTCCTTCCTCCCTGCAATTCAAGCTCTGGCGAAGCTGACGATCACATCTTCTCCCGTTCAAGTCTTCGGGCCCACTGACGGTGCTATGCTTGATGCGATACGGCCCCTGTCACAGTTGCTACTTCATTCATCCTCAAACCTCTTACAACAATTCGAGGCTTTGATGGCCTTGACAAATATTGCTTCACAATCCACAGGGTGTGCCGATCGCATTGCTAGCATCCCCCAGCTTCTCAATAAAGTCGAACTTCTCATGCTGGAGGACCATACACTCATCCGTCGAGCAGCCACTGAGCTGATATGTAACCTTGTTGGGGGTTCGGAGGAGGTCTTTTCCAGGTATGGTGGTTCTCTAGATGTCCACGCAACGAAGTCCAAGTTACAAGTACTCCTTGCGATGTCGGATGTTAGCGACCTTCCGACAAGACTCGCTGCCTCGGGTGCTTTGGCCACGGTGACCAGCTCACCTCCTGCTTGTCGGGCAGTATTTGAGCTTCAAATGGATCGTCACCGCGCATATTCGATTATTGCACGTCTTATCGACCCATCAGTGGTTCTGGAAGGAGACGACCCTGATGATGGCGAAGCAGCAGCAGGAGACCCGGGACTTGTGCTTCGTGGAGTTGTGTGTTTTCGCAACCTTCTCGATCCTCAGAACGCCCTCCCTCGCGCGTTGCTTGCAGAGGAAGTTGCAAAGGCAGGCTTAGTGAATGCTATAGCGAGATTGTTGAAAGGTGAACTTGGATCATTTGACACTGCTGTGACTACTCCTGCTGCTGAGGTTTTGAAGCATCTGATCGAGCATAGAAAACCAACAAATAGGTAGTACATGTGTATTGTCGTTGCTTGAAGTAGTATCAAGTTGCCACGGGCATTGCCGTTATTTGCTGTGCCTGCGGAATCCGGCTACGGAAGCTTCACACTGATCCTAACTTTCGATTTACCACATTCCCTCATTCAAGCTAAGGCGCGTCAGCCATGGTAAGGTCTAAGTCACCTTGGAACACTCAGCACTTGACTTGCATGGATGTGTAGGCTATATCTAAGAAAGCGGGCAAGAAGACTGCCGCGAAGTCAACGGGAACGGCTAAAGTTGCCAAGGTGCGCTCTCAGGCATCGATGCACGTAGGGGCGTTTGCGATATTGGTACAAACAGGCAGATTGGAAAGAAGGATTTAAGAAGAAACGAGTCGGAGTATCCGATATGACACTCCTGACAATTATCAGCAATGATAGCATCAATGATAACCTTCAGGAGCGATGGACCAACGGAGAAATTTACACATACATCGGTGGCGTACTAATCTCTGTAAACCCGTTTAGAGGTGAGGCGTCATCTGTTTCAAGTATAATGTTCTGACTCCGGAGTGAAATGTTACACAGATCTGGGAATCTACACGGATGAAACCTTAGTGAAGTACAAGGGCAAGAATCGACTCGAAGTTCCTCCACATGTTTTCAGCATCGCAGAATCCGCATACTATAACATGAATGCTTACCACGAAAACCAATGTGTCATCATATCAGGCGAATCCGGTGCCGGAAAAACAGAGGCCGCGAAACGCATCATGCAATACATCGCGGCCGTGTCAGGAGGTGTTGATAGCAGTATACAGGAGATCAAAGAGATGGTGTTGGCCACAAATCCTCTACTGGAGAGCTTCGGTTGTGCAAAGACCCTTCGTAACAACAATTCGAGTCGTCATGTGCGTGAAGCATTCTTTTATGTGTGTAAGTTAATCTGATTGTTTCACAGGGCAAATATCTAGAGATCATGTTCAATACCAAGGGCGAGCCGATCGGGGCTCAAATCACAAATTATCTACTTGAGAAAGGCCGAGTTGTAGGGCAAATAGAGAACGAGCGCAATTTCCACATCTTCTATCAGTTTACTAAGGCTGCTTCGGAGGATCAGCGAGGTGCGTCTTACCTGTACGGCTATGCTTAATTCTCATAGGCGTCTGTAGAGCAATTCGGGTTGCAGGGCCCAGAGTCGTACACTTATACCAGCATGAGCAATTGCTTAGAGGTTCAGGATATCAACGATTCAAAAGACTACGAGGACACTCTGGTGAGCCCCTTTCGGAACCTTCTTTCCTACGGTATTACTTGAGCATAATTTTCATTAGAACGCCATGAGAATTATTGGCCTCAGCAAACAGGAGCAGGACGAAATTTTTCGGATGCTTGCAATTATTTTATGGTTGGGGAATGTCCAATTTGCTGAAATGGATGACGGAAATGCGACCATCTCCGACACTGGAGTTACTGATTTTATTGGTTATCTCATGGAAGTAGACTCGGCGATGGTTCAGAAGGTCCTGACATCAAAAGTCGTCGAAACTCAGCGAGGCGGACGACGAGGTTCGATTTACGACGTTCCCTTGAATCCCGCGCAAGCGAATGCTGGAAGGGATGCACTCGCAAAGGCAATTTACAACAATCTGTTCGAGTGGATCGTTTCGAGAATCAATGTGTCGATGAAGGCTCGAAGTGCTACAGCACAGGTCATTGGCATCCTGGTGGGTACACTTTTATTACCACGTTCACAGACGTTGATGTATCGACAGGATATCTTCGGTTTCGAAATTTTCGAGGTATGTCAGGGTCATTGCACCTAGCAGCCATGTCATTCACCGACTCTGCAGGACAACTCTTTCGAGCAGTTATGCATTAACTACGTCAACGAGAAACTCCAGCAGATATTCATCGAATTGACCCTCAAGACCGAGCAGGAGGAGTATGTGAGGGAGCAAATCAAATGGACTCCGATCAACTACTTCAACAACAAGATTGTCTGCGACCTCATTGAAGAGCGCAAACCCCCTGGAATTTTCGCGGCTTTAAATGATGCCTGCGCAACAGCGCACGCTGATCCTGCTGCAGCAGATAACAGTTTCATCCAGCGGACGGCAATGCTGTCTTCCAACCCTCACTTCGAACCTCGGGGATCACAGTTTCTGGTTCGTCACTATGCCGGCGAAGTCATGTACAACATTGCAGGCATGACAGACAAGAATAAAGATGCACTCGTGAAAGATCTTTTCGATTTGGTCGGCAGTAGCAGCAACCAGTTCCTCCAGACATTGTTCTCCGACAGACCCGATCCGTCAAGCAAGAAGAGACCACCCACTGCTGGTGACAGGATTAAGGTATTTGCATTGCAGATGTTGGCGAAATTGATCATTCATGCGCCGAAAAAGGTGTCAGCAGGTGCTCTCGTGGATAATTTGATGAGGGCTCAGCCTTCTTATATCCGAACGATTAAACCAAACCAGAATCGTAGCGCGACTGAATACGATACCAAGGCCATCTTGCATCAGATCAAATACCTCGGATTACAGGAGAATATCCGTGTACGTCGTGCAGGGTTTGCATATAGGAATACCTTCGACAAATTGGTGGAACGCTTCTATCTTTTGTCTCCTTCAACTTCGTACGCTGGTGAATATACATGGCAGGGAGATGCGAAATCGGGTTGCGAGCGAATCCTCAAGGACACGGGGATAGCCAAGGATGAATGGCAGATGGGTGTTACAAAGGCCTTCATAAAGAATCCAGAAACAGTGAGTGCGCCATGCAATGACACAGTATTTTTTGAATCATCCATGCCAATACCAGCTGTTTGCCCTAGAAACCATGCGCGACCGTTATTGGCATAGCATGGCAGCCCGTATTCAGCGAGCCTGGAGAAACTACTGGCGCTATAAGAATGCGTGCGCTACACGCATTCAGAAGTTCTGGAAGAACAACAAAGAAGCCATTGAATATGCCAAAGTCCGCGACTACGGTCATCAGGTGTTGGCAGGGAGAAAGGAACGCAGACGTTTCAGTCTTCTCAGTTATCGCCGTTTTATAGGCGATTACCTTGATGTCAATGGCAAGAGTATCATTGGCTCTGACTTGCGCTCGGCCTGTAGCCTGGGTGGTGAGTTATGCACTTCTTACTTTGGTTTGGTTTTCTCAAGGTAGTGCAGCGGAACAAGTCACCTTCAGCTCGAAAGCGGATACTTTAGTGCATCATTTTGGTCGGTCCAGCACACGCAGCCCGCGTTTCCTTGTCGTGGTGTGTATAAACTTCATGCAAATCATTGTCTTACTTGTCTGACATGCGTTATGGTAGACTGCAAAGGCTGTGTACATTGCAAAAACTTTAGAGAAGAATGGTCAGATACAAAACCTACTTGAACGCAAGATTCCCTTGATTACTATCAAGAGTATATCCATGTCTAATTTGAGGGATGATTGGCTGGTTGGTCCCCTTTTCCTTTCTGAAGCATGTTGCTGACCCCGCGTCAGGCATTGAACTGCAACGCGTCTGAAGATGGCGATCCCATTCTTCGCTGCTATTACAAGACGGAGTTGACTGCGAATCTTGTTACGCTCACGCAAGGTGGTATTAATGTCTTGATTGGCCCAACGTGCGTAATTCATAGTTCTTGCTTCTGATTTTGTCTCATTTGATGAGAAGGATCGAATATGCGAAGAAGAAGGACAAGAAGGCACAAATCAAGTTCATCAAGGACGAGACGGTCGTAAAAGATGACGTATACAAGAGCCACACTGTGCACGTCCCGTCTGGCGAACCTCCATCAAGCACTTCTCGACTTGCCGCAAAGAGAAAACCTGGTATCGTTAGACCCATCACCCAGGGAAAACTCCTTCGCGCTGGTGGCCCCTCAAATGTGAGTTTTGTTTTGCGTTGTGATTTCAGGCTCTCACGATCGATTGTTTCCAGAAGGGGGTTTCCAGGCCAAAGCCAACCGCCCAACCAATGCCAGGGAAATCGGCACCCCCTGCTGCCACCAAGCCAACATCTGGGTCAACCCCCAGACCAGCACCCCCACCTCCTACTCGTAATTCAGTTCCGCCACCACCGCCACCGCCACCCAGAGAGCCCGACGTAGAATTATACAAAGCGAAGTTTGCTTTTGAGGGTCAAGAAGGCGAGATAGGTCTGAAGAAGGATGATATCGTCGAACTAATTGAGAAGGATGACAATGGCTGGTGGCTCGTCAAGAAGGACGGGCAAGAGGGCTGGGCTCCAAACAACTACCTAGAACTTGTTCCGCCGAAGACTAAAGCGGCACCTGCGCCACGTCCACCTCCGGCTCGACCACCGCCACCTTCAGCTCCGACCGTTGCTGCCGTTTCTACTCCTGCTACCCCTGCTTTGAGGCCAACCGCTCCGGCCATTTCTGTGAAGTCAGTGTCGGCAGATGCATCGGCTAAGCCAGTTGCTGTTTTCCCCGGTCTTGCGCCCTCGAATGGCTCCACAGCACCTTGGAAGAAGCCTCTCGCTGCATCAGCTAATGGGTCGTTAAACAGTACACCTGCAAACTCTCGCCCTTCGAGCTCACTAGGTGCAAAACCCCCTCCTCCCATAGCCACCAAACCTAAACCGTCGCCACCACCTATCGCATCAAAGCCAAGTGGCGGCAAACCCCCTGCTAAACCGCTTATTCCAACCGCCCCACGCCCAGGTGGCGCTGCGCCACCGAAGGTTTCCGCTGTTCCGAAGCTTAGTGCACCTGTTGGTCAGCTAGACTTGGCTGCTGCTGTGAGTAAAATAAGCTGCCTTGCAGATATATCTAATATAATCTTCTAGTTCGCGAAGCGTGCTCAGAGGATAGCCGATGAATGATCTAACAATTTATATGATACCATTTCGATCTTTCTACTTGAAACGTGTTATTCAGCGTTTGTATAAAGAGATTGGACAATGCGAGGAGATGCGACTGTGCTTGTGGGGGTATCAACAGATGATCTACATGATGAAGCGTTGCAGGTCGTGAAGCATGATAATCGTAAACACTATATTAATAAACTCATGAGGACTCGGAAGAAGGCGTGATAGTGATTGGAGGTAAATGAGCGGGTGGTGGCATGTGTGGCTCCAAGGTTAGCCTCTCGACTTCGTCCTCTGAGAGGTCGTCATCGCTGTCAGGGACGGCAACGCGTGAAGGAGAGAGAGGGCGTGTAAGTGTGACCTCATCCTCCCCATTGCCATCCAGAATGGTGTCAAATTCCTGCCCTGAATCTCTCCATGTACGGACTTCATCAGCGTTCAAGACCTTCGTTGGGAGGCTCTGCCGAAAATCGTCAGAAGTCCTTTCCAAAGCCTTCTTGCCTGATTCCACAAGCCTGTCCAGCATATCCTTCACCCTCGCATAAGTCTCATCTCCAGCCCCATCTTCACCCTCTTCACTATCGTCATCATCTCCTCCCTCTTCTTCGCGGTCAAGGGACTCAACAGCCCTGAACGCTCTGGGGGGAAGAATGAGTCGGGATTCACGAAGCTTCCGCTTGAGATCCCGAATCTCTTTGGCTTGACGGTTCTTCGTAGTTTCAAGCGACGCATTGATGGCGAGGAGGGACTTGTTCGTTATTTCCAGGTCGGCTATCTGAATAACGAGTCAGCTCGGTCACCAAGATATGTAGTGGTCGCGAATGACCTTTCGATTAGACTTGGCTGCAGCCCTTGCCTTGTGCTCAGATTTTTCAGAGTCGATGTCGCTATCACGACCTAGGCTAGATCGCCCGTTAGTTGTAGGCGAAGCACTGCCATCATCATCGCTGAGACTCGAACGCGCAAACTCGATATCCGAACGCTGTTTTGCGTGAGAGTTGACCGTTGACGCGCTAGTGTAACTCTTAGGAGAGCGGTCGAGAGAAAAGGAACTTTTGGACACGGAAGACTTTGAAGATAACGATATTGCAGATATGGGTGGCGAATGTGGGGGAAGAGGAATTGAGCTGGGGTCGACCTTGGCTTTCAGTACCTGCCTGGTTACTTTCGAAGGTGCCTCGGCTGGAGTGAGTGCCTGATAAGCAGGACGTGTAGGTGAGGGGGCGCGTCGTGGTGAGGCATATCTATGGGGATTAGCAGCAGGAGCTGCAGTTGTGATAGGATAGAAGGATGACATAGTCATTGAATTAGGAGGACTTGATGACGCATTCAACGAGAAACTCGAAGACGCTAAAGGCATAGTTGGCTTTATATGAACGGGTCTGGAAGTAGCCCATGGTGAGGAAGGCGAGGGTGCAGATTCTATCTCGACACCGTTGGATTTGGCTAGTCCAGATATCTTTGATTTAATCTTGATATGAGCTGACTGGTTGACGCGTACAACTGGCACTTCAGGAGAGGACGGAGTTTGGGACAATGGAGGAGAATTCTTCCGCAATGCTGAGGTGGATTGAGCATGATGTAGAGCAGCTATGCCGCTACGGGGTCGGTCTTCTTGAGGCGGTGGTCGTAGCCTTGATGAAACGGTGGTAGATGATCGTTGACGTGACTCCAAAGAAGTTGGACTAGATACAGGAGATGTGGCAGCAGACTTGGACGCGGGGCGCGCGGTTACACGAGCTTTGACGAGATTTGTGACTATAGAGGGACTAGGAGGATTTCGGACTTGCTTCAAAGGCGATCCGGGTCG
This sequence comes from Rhizopogon vulgaris, assembly GCA_002995295.1. Classification (NCBI taxonomy): domain Eukaryota; kingdom Fungi; phylum Basidiomycota; class Agaricomycetes; order Boletales; family Rhizopogonaceae; genus Rhizopogon; species Rhizopogon vulgaris. Next base: position 8,699 of record PVYP01001728.1, read on the forward strand.
AGGTGTACTACAAGGCGATTCATTTGCTTTGGAAAAGGCTTTCAATGAAGCCGAACTTGACAGCCTCCGCACGGTCGCGTTCGAGCTGACCTTGGCTGTGGGACGGAAGGCTGGCGGTGAGAGAGATGACTGGGGCGATTGTTTGGTTGGTGATGCTGGTCGGGATGCTGAATTAAAACGAGGAGATACGTTGACATGTCCGTAGTCGAGTTTCGCAGTGACCTATTTGCCATGTAAGTCTCATGGACATAGGCAGGTCGGGACATGTGAGCGAGCTCACTTTTCTCTTCGACGATGGCTCTTTCATGAAACACAAACCTGCTGGGTCTCGTCAAGTATACAGTTGCTGGAGCTAAGTGACCGTTGTGAATTAAAAATGGTCACTATCGGATGTTTTTGCTATAGCCGAACGGAACGTTTTACATGGCCAGAGGACTCCTGAGTCCACAGAAAAACTAGCAGATATGATAACGAATACAACAATACTTCATATCCATATTACAGCCCAGGAGGAAGAATTCCCCTGTTAACAAGCGTTTCTTCCACAATCCTTTGTACACAGCTCCGCATGGCTTCTCCACCTCCACCTTCCATTGCAGCCAAAACACTTTTCTCGACATATTTACCCACCATGTCAACTTCAATGTTTACTCTCTCACCGTCGACCTTCCTTCCCAAGGTGATCTTCTCCTGCGTGTGCTGGATAAGCATGACACCAAACGTCCTCTGGGAATCATCGACAGAGGTAATGGTGAGGGATGCTCCGTCTATGGCGATATAACCCTTCGGGATGATGTAAGGAAGGAGAGAAGGTCTTTCTGGTGTTGGCTGAGGAAGTTGGAACAGGAGACGCAAAGAATCCCCATCTGGAGCTCTCCTGAGGATGGTCGCGGTTGTATCCACATGAGCCTGAGATGAGACGTAACTCATAAACGATGGTTCGTTCGCCGTCGAAAGGAGCGCACCTGTACAAAGTGACCACCAAATCGAACATGGGCACCCATAGCACGCTCGAGGTTCACCTGGTCACCGACCTTGCGGTCACCTAGTGTCATCTGAGCCTGTGCATTCAATTTAGTTTGAATCTGGTCACTCACCCAGATCTGTCCTGCTAAGGGTCTCATTGGCCAACCATATTGTGAAATATCCTCCATCACGCTCGACATCGAATTCGACGACTGTCAGACATGCTCCATTGACGGCTATAGAGTCACCGACATGGCAGTCGACTAAGATAGGTGCCGACTGTGATATTGTTAAAGTACAACCTCCATCGTCACGGAGGATGGCAGACACTGTTCCAAGGTGTTCAATCTGAAGCAGTCAAGTTACAGGGAGTGGATAGTGTAAAATTATAGGAGTACGTGCCAGACCAGTGAACATGACTCTCAGGAGTAGCAGTGGACTGCGCCAGCCTACGCAAGCCTAACGAAATTTGTGTTCGATCACAATATTGTCAGCTGTTTACAATTCACAAGCAAATGGTTCGAATTACATCTCATTGTGGTCACTGTCTCTCAGATCTCAGACCGAACGCATTGTGATGACGTCCAAGAAGACGTTGCATTCTAAAGAGCCAGTGGTCGCTAGATCACTCTGGCAATCATACAAAGGTGTGTGTGCACTAATATTCTCAGGTCCGCGAGTCCACTCGATTGAAGCGCGTCTCTCAAGCTCTTCCAGCCCGAACACGACTATACGTATCTATGGCTGTATGCTCAGTGGGTGCAGTAGGCATGTTCGTATCAGACTACTTGGAAGACAAGTATCCAGCCTCGCTGCCAAGTACTGCGCCCACCTACGACTCCCGCCCGGCATCATAACCATACATACACTTCCGAAACGCGGCAGGTACAACATGGAGAAGTGGTACAAATCGATTATTGTGTGGATAGGGATTGTGGTAATCACCAATCGTAATAAAAATTGGACGTGCGGCTTGGTTGGCAAAGATCAGGGTGTGTCATGGAAAATATCGTACGTTATGGGTCTCCGTAACGATTACGACCGCTGCGTACAGAAAGCTGGTGGTGGAGAACGCACTGATGGAGATTGTCGGAATTCCAATGAAGCTCTCGGGTGTGAGATGGAGCGATATCTCTGAGTATTGGAGGTGGCAGGGTTGGGATGACGTGATCCGCGGAATTCCTTCTTCGTATGACGACCGTTTCTGCATCCGAATGAACAGGGGGAGCTCGCTGGTTATAGTCACGTTCTTCTAGTCTGGCTCGGCTTTGGGCTTCCCAGGTCTGCTTCTCCCAGTCAGGGACGAGTTGTTCTATGCCATCTGGTCGGCCCTTGCAGCACAAGATTTGCTGTGCGACCTTCCACCAGCGATCGAAAAATATGCTGGATGTAACCGCTATTGCTATTATCAAGATTGCGATGAAGGCGATACCGATGATTTTCCATGTCTTGTTCTCAGCGTCCGGGTCTTCGGTCGTGGAGGCCGGCAGAGCTGTTTGGATTGTTGGGTAACTCGTTGACCTCGTGGTAGTGGATGTGGGCACTATTTGTTCCGCAGAGGGCTTTGGAGAGCTTGCAAACGATGTAATACCGAGGCTACCGAGGCTCATGGGAGTCACTGGATCCGCCGCCTCTCTCACTGAAGATGTCACCGAGAAGACCGAATCTGTGAGCAACCCGCCCAGATCTTTCAAACCAGGATAAATGGTAGACAATGTTGAGCTAGAATGGGACATGGCTGATGTTGCATGCTGGTCTGTGCCGGCAGTGTCCGTGAGCATACTGAGCAGGTCCTTTCTGTAGTGCACGCCCACGTCATACTCCAGCGCTGGGGTACCCAGTGCAATCTCAACTGTTGCAGAGATCTGGATCAGGAGTAAAAGAGCATGCTGGTACCTCATGGACATGTTATTAGACATGGAATTAGATGAACCTCTCACTGGACATTAGGTAAACGCGTGGTCCGCGACATCGGTCACGTGGACAAGAAATCAGTATCTGCACAGCACCGTAGCATCTTTCATATGCGAATGTCCGAGGTGAACGGTTCTTCGTGGCTATCTCAGGTAATGGATTTAATACCAGGAACTTTTACAGTTCCAGTTTTTCAAATTCTGGCCTTTTATGTTTAGTAGTCAGATTAACTCACCGAGTAACTACCCGTCACACAGCATCAATGACATTTCAGATATTGATATTGGCTGCAAAGTCATCGAGAGCAGATTGATTGATGAGATGTGGCACGAGCGCGATGACCCAGTTACCAATGTGATGCGGTAAAGAGCTTGAATATTAATGAATGTATTGAGGTTGGATTTCATTTGACGATGACAACCTAGCAACGTTACCTTGATATGAAGTTGAATATGCATACATACCATCATCCACCAGCGCGACAGAAGCCCCTCATATCGAATGTGTCGTCACAGGTTCGCACAAGAGACTCCTT
>PVYP01001728.1:12131-23745 GCA_002995295.1 Rhizopogon vulgaris
ACAAACGTGCTAACGGAGATGACAACTAAATAATACTACTAAGTAGCTAATATGGTTACTAAAGCTAGCGGAACCAAAAAATTGAAACTCTGTAAGCTAGTAGAATGAAATGCAACACATAAATCATATATCTCCAGTCCGTGGGGCCCAGTCTGGTCTGGCTGGGTCAGGAATGAGGCATATATCGGTCCTACTTTCGTGAGAAATAACGTGGGTTGTTCGCATCTCATGAAGCTTGAATTCTTTACACGATCGGCAACTTCTCTGAATCCGCAATATTTATATATTATATAATGCTTTCGACTTTTCTTTAGCTGTCAATTAGTATGACTTCTACTCCGCAGGTAGGTATCTTCTATCTTGTGTCGGCAATATTGCTGACTGCTCTACAGGAATCGTGCTTCACCGGGCAAATTAATGGCGTTCCGTTTGGAACTTGGTGTCCCATTGCTATCATTATCCTTGCGATCCTTACCGACTTCCTCTCGCGCTGGAAGCTTCCTACAATTATTCAATCAGCTTGGAGAGCGCTGAACACACCTTTTCGACATTTTATCACTTTGGACGATGTCGAGGGTCCCTTTGACGATGATATTCCCAAACAAGCTTGGATATATCGAACCCTTGTCTCTATCGCACTCTTTAGCTCATTTGGTTGGCTTGCATATTTCGGGTATGCCCTTTTCCTCCAGGAAGCCTGGACCGAATCCTTGGTCGCATCAATTGCATGGGTAGGAGATTTATATATTTTACTACACACACCAAATTCACGTTGTGATTTTTACCGTGGCAGTTTTATACGGCCCTGAGACTCCTGTTGAGAGTGCCGCTCACACCTCCCTATTTGCTTGTTCTATTTGCACTTTCTCAAATTGCATCTGCATGCATTTATTATGTCTCGTTAGCGGACTATGCTGTTTTCCCGATCGCCGCTGTGTTAGTTCGGATATTATTTTCGGCCTGCTTTGTCTACACAACTGGCCTTTTGCCACTGCAATCTGTGCGACCCGCGCCCAATGTTGCCCGCTCGACTGACGTCTGTTCATCCAACTTTGCTCTCGACTTACTTTCTGACACCGGAAACTAGACTCCATCATCCAATTTCTCATCTCCCGAAGATGACACAAACCTTTGGTCATGGTGTACCGTGTCATTTGTAGAACCTATATTGGATCTAGCATGGAAGCGAACACTGAACGAGGCCGATGTCTGGTCCTTATCACCGTTCTTCCGTCACAAGAACTTGTTCAAAAAATATCTGTATTACCGCTCACGGTAGGCTGCGATTATCTTCTGCATAGGTCAGTCAGTATTTGATATGCGCTTAGCCATCCCACGCACTCTTTATTACACTTCTTGGTGGTGTCTAACTCCCTCGATCTTCTTTTGGTTCTCGCATTGGAAATGTGGGGTGCAGTTGTCGGTGCGTGCATTGCGCAGATATAGATTGAGTCGGTGCAGAGTGATATCTCATTCATTCATTTGTAGGCTTCGTGCCGGCATACGCGCTTCGGATGATTCTTTCATCATTGGATAATCCCACCTCAGACTCAGTAGCGACAGCAAAATACTGGGCTTTCATCACTTTTGTAGCACATCTGTCTTTTGCGCAAGTCGACCTCTTCAAGAACTGGCACACCCGCCGATGTTATGAACGCACTCGTGGCCAACTCTTCTGTGCATTGCACGATAAAGCATTGCGTCGCAGGGATATCAGCGGCAGGATTGCTGGTGAAGATGAAGGAAGTGCGGACCTTGGAAAAATCGTAAATCTCATGCAGTACGTCTTGGCCAGGGCTGTGGTCTCCTGTGACTAATTCGGGTTCCACCGAAGGGGCGATGCATATGCTGTCGCCCAACGGTTTTGGGATTTTGCCGCAATCTTCTCTTCCCCTGTACGGCTTGTGATAGCATTGATATTCCTTTACAGGTAAGTCCGCAATCTCCTGAGATATCGAAACTAAAATAATATTTCAGAATATTGGGATGGAGCGCAATATCTGGTGTCATCGTGATTCTCGTGGCCTATATTTTAAACTACCCGCTGGCTACTTACGACATTAAGGTTTGCAGTTTCGGCTGTTTGGTCCTCCTTGTTAACGTATATCAGATTACTCGGGCATCGTGGAAGGCCAAGGACAGAAGGATGAATGTTGTGAACGAACTGCTCCAAAACATCAGATTTTTGAAGTTCTACGGTTGGGGTAGGTGAGCGGAAGCTGAAACATGACTCTACTTGACTAACGCTTCATAGAGAATCAGTGGGCACAATCTGCCCATCAGGCGCGCGAGGAGGAACTCAGTTGGCGGATTAAAAATAACATTGTCGACACTGTCATCTCTTTCATATGGTAAGCTATTTGTTAGGCAGACTTCTCAGGTACATATGACGTTTCTAGGACGTGGATACCTTCAGCGACAGCACTTGCGACCTTCTCTTGGTATGCTTTATACGAACGGGAGCAACTGACAGTATCCAAGGCGTTTACTGCAGTCGCCCTGTTTTCGCAGCTACAAGAGCCTATGACTGCTCTCCCTGGGCAATTCTTCGCTATGCTTCATGGTTTGTCGTGCGATACTCCAATGAAGTATACAGTTCTCATCCTTTATAGCTTACGTATCGATGCAACGTATCGACGGCTTTCTCGCGGAGGAAGATGTTCCTGAATGGGCTTCATCTCTGTCGGCAGTGGATACCGAATGTGGAAGTGATTGTTCAAATATCGGCTTTGACAGCGCAACTTTTGAATGGCATGGGGTTCCCAAGGAATCAGTGACTGAATCTCGCTTCCAGCTTGGACCTCTGAACGTCAAGTTTCCCAAAGGAAAGCTGAGTCTTATCAACGGCGCGACTGGTGCCGGGAAAAGTGCCGTGCTCGGAGCACTACTTGGCGGTCAGTGCGTCTTTGGCGGTGATAGCTCGCCCTTGGATGTTGATTGTTTTAGAGATGCACTGTGTGTCTGGCAGCGTGTTCATAAATAAGAGGAAGCACCAGGTGGCTTACTGCGCCCAAAATCCCTGCAAGTGATGTCAACATTTCACATTCTAGTCGCTCACTCCAATATGCAGGGCTTGAACATGCTACCATCAGGGACAACATCATTTTCGGTTCCGAACTCGGTTTCAATGAGGAACGATACCATATAGTTATCGATGCGTGTGCTCTTGAGCGCGACCTTGATGTATTCGAAGCAGGTGATATGACTGGTAAATATTCACCTTTCCACTCATTGTTGCGAAGGAATTAATTTGAACCCCAGAGATTGGCGAGAAAGGTATTACGCTGTCCGGTGGACAGAGAGCCCGTATTGCCCTTGCACGTGCGATGTATTCAGAAGCTACTGTGAGTCTTTCGTTAGTCCAGCTGCCCCGTTCATTTAGCTGACCACATTATTGGATAGTGCATTTTACTTGATGATCCGTAGGCATTTTCTGAGAAGATCACTATTTTCCTTTCTGAATCTTCCACAGACTAGCAGCCGTTGATATGCATACTGCACAACATATTGTCAGCAACTGTTTGTCCGGGGAACTAGCCCGTGGTCGGACAATCATCCTAGTGACCCATCATATTAGCCTTTGTTTGCCAATAGCATCTTATATGGTGGAGTTGTCTCACGGCAGTGTTGCTCGTGCTGGCGATATAGAAGAGCTCCGGGATATTGGAGAGCCTGATATCCTTAGTGAGGTTGGCGATGGAGAGACGGAAGCCACTATTTCTGGAACTCACACGCCGACAAACGAAGCCGACGACGTCCCTCCCAAAAAGCGATCCACATCTCAAATGATTGGCAAAGTAGTGGAAGTGGAAGCTCGGGCGGAAGGCCGGGTGCCTTTCAGAACATATTGGGTTTACATCAAGGCAGCGGGTTTACGGTCCTGGGCATTGACGCTTGTATTGATGCTCATGATCCGTATGATTAACATTGGAAATCAGGTGCGATTATAGCTAACTGCTTCCATGCATATTAATACCTGTTCTTCAGGTGTTCTTGGCCAAATGGGGTGAAGCGTACGACGTCTCTGCTGCATTCTTCCTCCCAAGCATCAAACATCCTTTCGATGACTTGCCTTCTCCTGATGACAACGTTAAACCATGGCTTTTAATTTACTTCTACATCTCCATGGCAGGCGCTTTCTCGGTACTTGCTTATATCTCGTTGGGCTATTACGCAAGTCTCCAGGCCTCCCGTTCCTTGTTCCTCAGACTGCTCAGAAGGCTTACACGAGCACCATCCCGGTTCTTTGACACCACACCCATCGGAAGGATTCTCAACCGTTTTACGACTGACATTAACACTATTGACGGCGCTCTACAAGGTTCCGCTCGCGCTGCGTTATCAGGTGTCCTTAATTTCTTGGCTTCTTTCACTGTCATAGTTGTCGTTATACCGACGCTTGCACCTTTCACACTGGTAATAGCATGGCTATATATCCGCATCGCTCCTCGTTTCGTACAAGCCCAACGAGACCTGCGTCGACTTGAGAGCGTCTCTTTGTCGCCTGCGTTTGCCGGTTTTGATGAGCTTCTCCGCGGCTTGTCGCACGTTCGTGCATTTGCTATGGAGTCTAGATACCAAGATAGATTTTATGAAAAAGTGGACAAATTCCAATCCTTTGACCACGTATACGTAAGATATGCACTTCACATGCAAGAGCTCGCACTGACCCTTCGCCAGTGGCTTGTCAATGGCTGGCTTCGCTGGAGATATGACTGTAAGTGGTTTGTCTCTCGTACATCATGATTGACTCGAACGTCTTCTAGGTCTTGGCTCAGTTGTAGTATATCTTACGACTCTCTTCGCACTTGCGCGAGGAGTTTCCAATGGTTCGGCTGCAATCGTAATCGTGCAAGCTGGCATATTTGCCGAAGCATCCCGTCAACTAGTGCGGGTTCTTGCGCAGCTTGAGCTTGACTTCAACTCAGTCGAGCGTGTAGTCGAGTACCTTGGTGTACCACAGGAGGCGCCTGCTATTATCGAGGGGAACAGACCACCAGCATACTGGCCATCCAACAGCGGTCAGTTGGTTGTCGAGAACCTTATTGTCAGATATAACCCTGACCTACCGGACGTCCTCAAAAATCTATCATTTGTTGTTCAACCGTCTGAAAAAATTGGAGTGGTGTGTAGCAAATTCTTGGCATGTTAGTGTTGTGGGTTGATCAGTATTCTTGACAGGTCGGAAGGACGGGCTCTGGAAAATCGACCTTGGCTTTGTCCCTGTTGCGTATGATAGAGCCCAGCGGTGGAAGAATAATGTATTTATTATCTGCGTCCCACTCCTGGTTCCTGTGTCTGAATATTTTTGCAGCATAGACGGAATCGATATATCAACAATTGGCCTCGAAGATCTTCGGTCACGAATAGTGAGTCGATTGTCTGGGATTCAGGAAAATGCTGAACCGTGCGCAGACCATTGTTAGCCAAGATGTTTCATTGTTTTCCGGCACACTCAGAAGTAATCTGGACCCATTCGAGGAGCATACCGACCAGGAGTGCTGGGATGTTCTCGAGCGGTGTCACCTGACGAGGCTGCTCAGTCGGGCGATCGAAAAAGGCGGTTTTACGCTTGAGATGCCGATCAGTCAAGGCGGCTCGCTCAGCGCAGGAGAAAGGCAATTGGTTGCACTCGCTCGGGCGGTCCTGCGAAAAACCAACATCATCATTATGGATGAAGCAACATCTCAAATAGACTCACGTTTAGATGACCAGGTTAGTCGACATATTATTTGAGTATGGTGTTTACTACATAAAACTATAGATTCAAACGACAATTCGGGAGGAACTCTCGAATGCACTCGTTATTACTATCGCGCATCGTCTCAAGACGATCATCGATTATGACCGCGTTCTAGTGCTCGATGCTGGGGAGATTGTTGAATTTGGTGACCCAAAAGTACTTTTGACGAAGGCTGGAGGGGCATTCCGTGAGATGTGTAGAAAGAGTGCGGACTGGCCCCAATTGTTTGCCTCCACGTTAGATAGGGGAACGTAACATTACGATTGGTATAATCCTTGCTCCTCACTAGAGTCTTGTATATTGCACGGGTATGATTAGATGATATAGGCAGAATAGTATTGGGGTGGAGGACAGTATTAATTAACCTGAAGAGACGATCTTGAGTCAGTCCGACGTCGGACCAAGAACTGAGAAATCAGGAAAAGCCAGTACTGAACTCATGCCTCTCGCAGAGAACATTCGTATAATAGGGAAATATTCATCGTGATAACTGAAATTGCAAGACGACTCACCTCGACGTGGTGTTTCGTAGTTGGTGAGAAGCGACGAACGATGTTCTTTCCGTACTTGGTAATTTAAGGCAATGTTCCCAGTGGAAGGGCACGGGCACAATGCTGTGGCGTCATTAGTAGGGAACGTTTCATTCTACTACATCTCCTCTACAATCCCCTTGCTCAAGCCTTTCTTACAATGTCTTCCAGAGAGCCAATGTGGTATTGTCACGAAGTTTGTTCTTCTTGAACAATTCCCATGTCTTCTACTATCTAACGCTCATCTTTCGACAGTGCCATGCTGAGATGAGACCGCTCATGGTTAGCAGATCCTCAGCTGACTGCTATCGATGTTAATGTATGACAATGTGATTTACTAGCAACCGGATCCAATCTGTGCAGCATGTCATGGTTCATTCGTCGAGAAGGTGTGATGCCTCGATCTTCGTACTTCAATGACAACGATGTATCATCTTGTGCAGATAGAGGATGTGAGCGATGATCCTCGGGAGTTTCAGCAACATGTTCCGGGGGGAGGCTTTATTGATGACGAGATTCCCCCGAGTTTAGGTAGTATGCTAGGTACGCGCTTCTTTATGCATGCAGCTCAGGATAGGATCTTACTTGGAGAAAATGCCCTCAGCTGCATTGACGGGAGGTCCTCGACCCCGTTCACCTGCTTCCCCCCGTGGCCCCGATGGTGGAACGGTTTGCTAATCTTCTATACCTACTCCATGCGAGCTAGCTCATATTGCGAGTAGGGAGGCATTCGTTTTGAATTACACAGTGGACCCAGTGGTGGCACAAGAACCTTTATACTTGGAGGTCCCAACACCCTCAATCGTCCGCGTTCTCCAGAGCATCGCGATCGTGATGTCCCAACCATGTCCGAGTATGTTAATGATGGTCGTCTTGGAATTCCATACATATAATTCGGTATAGGTTCTTGCGTCGTACAAATCAAAGTGGTCCGCGACACCCCGGTGATATCACTGGCCCGATGATGGCACAATATTTACTGGCCTTACTTGGGCAGGGTCCCACCGGCAGAGGAATGGACCCTTTTACCGAACCGTTTCTCGGTCCTGAAGGAGGGGTATCCGGTGGACGGTGGGGTGACTATGTTTTCAATCAAGAGGGTGTGTACCTCCTTCAACCACTTTAGGAAGGCTGACAATAATTTTCTAGCATTGGACCAAGTGATGACGCAGTTAATGGAAAATTCTGCTGGTCGGCCTGTTCCAGCAACAGAAGAAATCATCAACAATCTACCCCGAGAAGTGCTTGTTGAACGATGTTTGTTATTGTCCGTTCCATTCACCCTCGCTCCTTACTATCATTTGTTGCTAGCTCCACTATTGGATAAAGATTGCGCCGTATGTAAGGAGCAGTTCCAACTGGAAACTGAAGACCCGGAAGAACAGGTTGTTGTAACTCTTCCATGCAAGCACCCATTTCATCAGCCTTGTATATTGCCATGGTTGAGATCCAGTGGGACGTGTCCTGTGTGCCGGTGGGTGACATTTTTTCAAGTCTGCGGTTTTCATCCTCTCACGCTGAGGGATAGGTATGCTCTTATAGGACAACCACAGCAGCCACGTTCACCAGGCAGCCCTCCGGGGCCAAGTGGTAGTCCTGGCCCTGGTAACCGCACAACCAGTCCATCGTCAGCTCCGCCACGTCCCCGATCGCCTGGGGACTCGGGTCGTCACGGGACTGGTGGAGGATTGTTTCACTCATTCTTTGGGGGAAGCTCAAGAACGACTGGCGGTTCTTCATCCCAGGGTAGAAATTCGAGTTCAAGAGGAGTGCGTCGCGCGCAAATGTCGACTGAGCCATCGGGCAGTACGCCTTCTTTCCCAGGGCGCTGGCCCGAAGACACACACTAGTCGCACCGACTCCGCTCGTCAAACAATTAGCGGAGCAAAGGTTACGCGACCTATTTCAACGGGTCCTTCGTAGCATCTAGATATGCATGTTCGATTGTATGATGTGTTCTGATTTTATTCTTCTTGCAAGTTGTAAGCATAAACATGTGTATTCAATTTCATTCTTGTGAGTGTCTATGGTAGAGACCTTCCTCTTGCAAGGAGGAGAACATCCATATCCGACGGAATCAAAGTTGGTATGGCATTCTTCCCGTGTGCAGTGTGACTTACTTGCTGTTGGTGGTTCTTTGAAAGTTGCTTCCAAACCCCGATGATGCAGAAGGCAGTTTGGTGTTTTGGCGGTAAAAAAAAGTTGTATTATCCGACATACATCAATACTTAATTGTGACGTAGACCGTATCAGTACTAAGTAAATCTGGCATGTAACAGTCGTGGAATATCAGCAAGGTACGAAAGCAAAGGACAGACTCGGGTTAGAGATACGAGCAAGGAACAAGCAGCGAATGTGACAAGGATGAATGATCGAATGTAAAAGAGGGTCCGGTGGTATTTTGAATAGGAAGTCGAAGGCTAAACATAGCTGAAAAATATAACGAGCGACAATTAATTCGTACTACTAGTTGGTGGTGGCATCCGTGTATGAAGTTTCAGCAAAGCCGACACGGGAGTTGGTGGTATCGAATACAGAGTAGAAGCGCTCGAGGAACGTGTAACCATTGACGAAGTCGAAACCTTTACCGCTGGGTGTACCCATGTCGCCGACAACAAGGTAGATGGAGCTGGCGCTGCCACCGATATAGGTGTTGAGGGAACGAGGCCAGATCTGGCCGTTAGGGGTGAGACTGTAGGTATTCTGCGGCCAAAAAATGATCAGTAAGGGCATCAGCGCTTGGAATGCAAAGGGCCCACACTGCCAATATTGAAGTCCAAGTTCTGGAGGGCATTGTACTTGGCGAGAGTGATACTGAGAAGACCAGTCGATTTATCCATAGTAGATTTTGTTGCAGACTGGTACTTGGTGAAGGCGTCTATCAGGCGATGATTAGATCAAATGTCACTCTGCCACATTCGAGAGACGTACCGCTAGCAATGAGTATGAGGGTGGTGCCAGTGTCAACTATACCAGCAGCCTCGGATAAGATCGTCGTTGGGCCGTAGGTGATGCTCTCGTTGATACCCCAGTAGTTAGCTGCAGGCGGGGTAGTAGTGAGAGGACTGAAACAATTGCTCAGGAAGGATTAATTTTAGAACTAAAGCAACCTACGTGTATGCGATGGCGCCAGTATACTTCGTGCTGTCAGTTCCACCGAAAATGAGCCCTCCATTGGTGACATCCTTCGAAGTTGTGGGCTCGAATGAGATACCGACGACGATATCATGGATGGCACCCTGTTCATGAAGATTCTCAGTGACGGTTGGGATCGTCGCCGACGGATCATCCGTCAGGGCACCCGCTGTCAAGTTGAGAGGTCCGATCCCAAGGATACCGTCATAATTGAAGCCGAAACTCTCGTTAGCAACACCAATCGATTGCTTATTTATGACGAGGTCACTACCGAGAGTGACGGTGTCGGTGTACTCAGTTCCTACAGGTAAGCATAAGCACCAAATTTATGAGATATTACGTGTGTCATACCGGAGAAGAAGCCAGAACCGTAGGAAACTGACACGGGCTTGCCAGTGTCGACACTGGTTGTAGTCTTCACATACGTGGTAACGGCACCCACCCAAGTGTTGGAGCTACCCGTGTCGACAATCAAGTCGTCTGTAACATCAATTGGAAAATGCATTTATTTTCTTAGATTTAACCTACAGGTAGTGGCAGGGCTGCCAATGCCAATTTTTGCGATGTAGGTGATAACTTCATTGATGGCGGGAGTGCTGGCAGACTGGTAGCTATTACTGCTTGCGGAACGATCCTTAAGGGCGGCCACACGAGCTAGGTCATATTGCAAGAGGTTGATGGTACCACCGGATGTGTCCAACCTCCTGGCAATGGGGAGGGTGATGGGGGAGTTGCGAATTTCCAAGGGAGATGCCGCGATGGACGAAGCCAGGAGGAGAACCAAAGGTGCAAAAGGGAACATAACTGACCGGCGAAATGAAGGACAATACCAGATTTTGTGGCCCATTATATACGTGCCAATACATGAGGCATTTGGAAAGTCAGAACACAGTTGATATGACCTGAGCAAAGCCGTTGTAGTATGGCTCACCACCCGGCGTATCACGGTTGACACAGCGGGAAAAATAGCCCGTATTTCATCCTGACTAAGAGGAAATGCGAATACATGACCCCATTTATTGACGAAGGGGTTGAAGAAGTCCTGGCATTTATTGTGATAGCAAAAACTCCATTACGGCTTGGCAGCGAGGTCAATGTCAGATGACGAGGTTGGGCAATGCCGAAGGAGGTGGTGTCCTGGGGCCCATCTCATGTCGGAAGAATAGTTGCACTGACGATGTTACAAAATACCTGCCAGCTCGAGCATATCATAGGACGTCATATCATGGAACGTTCCCAGAGAGAAGACGAAGTATGTTCGCCATTTGGAAAATCTGAAGGTACGAGAAGAAAGCAGAGTCCACGTGACCGTAACCAACTCGCCTGTCCGTGGGTCGTAGCATCATGCATATAAGCCACCAATGGTATGAACACACATAAGTGGGAAATTTTGCTGGCAGTTCGTCAGCCTAGGTCATCATCATCATGACGGAAGTCAGTGCACAATGATATTCCACGGTCGGGGAATTGGCATCAACTTGAATAGGGTACAGCGCATTGTGTAGAGCCCCGGGCAGGACGTTCAACATCGATCAGTTTTGTCCGAGGGGAGTCACAAATAGCGGAGACCGGTCACTGAGGCATTTATCTTAGCGTTGGCCCGGCAGTGTTTGTCGACTCGGACGTGAACGAGTAAAAATTGTTAGTCGAGAAATGTGGCTCGGGCATGACAAAACGGGATTGAATCACTTGTAATGTTTTTGAATTTAGTAACCGACGAGTCCGAGTCGATTCCTCTGCCGCGGACTGATGTGTTCAAATATGAAAGGCACAGTCAGATCTTCAATTCCGTTGTCAGGCTATAGTCAATGATAATACTACGCTTCCATGTGCTGATGACCATTTAACGCTACTCCTGTAGGCTCCAGGAGGCTGATATCTGTATTTGCCAAGCACCACTGCCACCGCACGCGCGTGTTGTCGAAAATCTCACGATACCCGTTCACTGTTGACTTGTTCAAAGTACAGGTTCTATGCCGATAGCTGCAAATTTCCCACTGGTCGGCGGCGGCGGGCATCAGGAAAACACTGGCTTACTTAATGTTCCTTATTTAGTCCTTAAGTTATTGATTTCTTTTTCCGTTTTTGAAAATGGACTTCCTTAATTTCTGAAATACAACACCTTGGTTCAAACTCGAGTGATCAAATATATTTATTAAACCTTTGAAGAGGAGTACTCTAGAGTGTCAAAATAAGAATTAGTGGG
>PVYP01001779.1:0-12830 GCA_002995295.1 Rhizopogon vulgaris
CGACTCCAGCTGAGGATGGCCCCGCGCTCATACTTCTGTCATTGGTTCTCGCCAATATCCGCAATTGCCTTCTCCCTTCGTCTCGCCTCCGTGCTCTAGATGTATTGCTCGCCCTATCAATCCGGCTAACTGATGAGGCAAAGCTTGATCGGGCTGTGCCATACATCGTTGAGCTGTTGCGTGACGAAGCTGCAATAGTTAGAGCAGCAGCAGTGAGGACGCTGGTTCAAATTGTGCGTACTCCTTATGTTGACGTTTCGAACTCTGCCGTGCTCACGAGTAGATTCTTTCTATAGCTGACTCAAGTGAATGTCATCACTCCCTCAAATGCGTCAATTTTGCCAGAGTATATTATCCCGAATGTGCGTTATCTTGTGCAAGATCTAGAGGTCTCTGTCCGGGCAATGTATGCACAGTGCATTGCTCCCCTCGCTCAGACCGCAGACCGCTACCTCGAGATGGGGCAGGCCCTCAAGGCACACGGTGTTTCTCCCGGGATCAATGATGACAGACAAGAGTATGAGGAAATGCACTTGGAGGCAAGCCAAACCAACCCTTCACTTTGCTTCACCTCTGATCTTGATGATAGGTGTCATACGACGTCATGAAACAAGACCTCCTCCTCTCCATCCAGGAACAACTGTCAACGCTTCTCATGGATCCCTCTCCCGTTGTCAAGCGAGCGGTGCTACACAACATTAATGCACTCTGCGTCTTTCTGGGCGGCCAAAGAACGAACGATGTCGTCTTGAGCCATATGATTACGTACTTGAATGATCGAGACTGGCTCCTGCGACATGCGTTTTTTGAGAGCATTGTCGATGTCGCCGCGTGTGCTGGAGGCAGAAGCCTGGATGAATACATTTTGCCGCTGATGGTACAGGCACTTTCTGGTAAATTTGATGGCCTTATGGATACTTTTACTTTCTTTCTGATACCTCTGGTTCCAGATGTGGAAGAAAGTGTAGTAGCGCGGGTACTTACTGCTCTCACTAGCCTTTGCGAATTGGGTCTTTTCCAGAAGATGCGCATTTGGGAGTTGATGAGCGCTACCCTCCCATTTTTCTATCATCCTAATATTTGGATACGGCAAGGTACGGTTTGTGCGTCTTCTGACCAGCATGTGACTCATAACCTATGCAATGCCAGGTGCAGCTTCCTTTATTGCGGCTGCAGCGAAATGCCTGCCTCAAAGCGACGTGTGGTGTATCCTGTATCCGTCGTTGCGCCATCTTTTGCGTTCTGACGTGAAACAGATTGAAGAACAGAGTTTATTGTCTGCAATGAAGCCCCCTGTAAGCCCCCGAATTTTTACTGCTCTGGGATCGCTGCTCATTACCTCAGTTACCACGCCCCGTTTTTGATGGTGCTGTGCAATGGGCAATGAGGGCAGAGAAGACGACCTTTTGGAGAGGACAGCGTCGACCAGCATCAAAGGTGGAATCGCCGAGGGAGAGCATAGTTTCGATGCGAAAGGCGGGAGGCACGAGTGGTATTGGCCGCAATAAGTCAGAAGAGTAAGTGCCTCTGTCTAGAGCCATAGCGAGGCTAATATGCGCAAAAGGGATGAAATGCAGTTGCTGAAATTGCAGAACCTTGGTATGACGCCTGCTGATGAGACAAAGCTCACGGCCATGCGAGACTACATCCTTAAGCTTGCTAGCAATGCTTCAAGGTTGGTTTGTCTTAAACTTTTTAGTTACTTTTTCGGCTTATGATCGATGCCATCATAGTTTCGCGTCCAGACCAAGAACTGAACCGGAATTAGAAAAGAATCTTCGTACGATGGGGGATGTCGAACTCCAAAAGTTATCTGTTGTCCCTCAGACGGTCTTTCTCAAGTCAAAGTCCTCCACGTCCGATTCGACTCCCAGAACTTCTCGCTTACCGTCCTACTCACGCAGGCCGTTTGACGTCCCAAGGCGCTTCGGTACGCCACGCATGAGCAGGGCTTCCAGTGTCGACCATGGAGCAACCAATCCTGCACTGGAAGACCTCAAGCGGAGATTAACTGCTATCAACAGCTCTTCGTCATCTCTTAACCTCACCGCCGCTGCTCGTGAACGCCAGGCAGTGCAACCACCCTCCATCCCACCTTCAAATACACAGCCGGCAACCCTTGCACTTCCTGCACACACCCCCATACACGATCGCCCGAGTAGCCCGACAGATTCGGTAGTGTCTACTACCAATTCATCTACTCTCCGGACTGTGCACAGGCTACAGATTGGAAGCACAGACGGGCAGAAAGCTGCTCCTGCAATTGGCTCATCCAATGCAAATGCGGTAGGTTTGCTGGAGGCTCCATCTAAGATGCGTCAAGAAGGTTCTCCAGAACGATCAGGAAGATCGTCACCGATGTCAATGGCCGGAACTGCGAAAGGTGTCAACAGACCACGTTTGACATCCATGTTCCCTATCTCGACATATGGTACGTCAAAATCTATCATAGTACCACCATCTCACATGGTCTGTAGATGGGCCGGAACCTGGCATCAACAATTTGCTCGAGAATATCTACTCAGACAGTAACCGTGAGCTGCAGCATGACTTTGGTCCAAAGGTGCACGAAGGGCCTGTTCGTCGACGCAATACCACCAGACAAAGCTTTATTACCCGCGATAGCAGCAATCGACGAACAGAAGCCACCCTCATTGCTCACCTTCAGTCACACAGCGACTGCGTCACTGGGCTGGCTGTATCTCCTGATCATGCGTTCTTTGCTTCATGCTCGGATGACATGTCTGTCAAAGTATGGGATACAGCACGGCTGGAACGAAGTGTGACGAGCAAGCCCCGTCATACGTACACCCAGCACCACGCGCGTGTGAAGTCTATATGCATGCTGGAGGGCGTGCATTGCTTTGCCAGTGCAGCAGAGGATGGAAGCTTACATGTCGTCAGGGTGCACGTCAATCAAAGCGGGTCTTTGCCGAAGTATGGAAAGCTTCAAACTGTTCGAGAATATCGAGTGGGCTCGCCTGGCGAATACATCACATGCATGGTTCACTACAACTCAGGTAAGGTATTGGTTTATATCATTTCAATCTGCCTGGTGAAACGTCATTTGATTAGATGTCGCCTCAAATCTTGTCTTCGCAACAACGCACTCTGCCATCACCATTCTGGACCTGCGGACTATGCGAGTCTTGCAGCATATGCAAAACCCACGTCATTTTGGACCCATCACCTGTATGTGCTTGGATCGCAAACGCACATGGATTCTCGTGGGCACTTCTATGGGTGTACTCTCACTCTGGGACCGACGCTTTGGCTTGCTTCTCAAGAGCTGGCAAGTAGGCAAAATTTCCTCGGGAAAATCTGCGATAGTGAACCAATGCGTTATCCATCCCACAAAGGGGAAAGGGACTTGGGTAATGGTTGCCGTCGAGAGCTGGAAGGGTGGTTTGGAGTCTTCACCTACAACCCTCATTGAGGTTTGGGACATTAAAAACGGTGTTTTGGTGGAGAGTTACATGACAAGAACCACGTCTACGCCGATGGAATTTGTTCCCGAACCTGCGGGGCAGTCAACAGGGGATGCCCAGCAGAGCCCAGCTGGTGCGATCGCGGCACTTGTCAATGCTAGATACCCGGGTGGGCCTGCCAATGCGACCAGAAATGGAGGATCTTCTCAAATTACCCAGCGTGATGAAGCGCTTCCAGCACCCTCGCATGATATTCGCGCAATAGTAACTGGAATCGATTTTGGCCATTCCGGCGTGCATAGGTCGGAAATTGTGGATTTGTCGACTGATGCCCCTACGTCGAGCCGCAATTCTAGGGGGTTCATGGTTACGGGTTCAGAAGATAGAAGGATCAGACTGTGGGATCTCAGCAAACTAGAACGAACGTCTGTTGTGGCTGGCCCAGAGTCAGAACACGATAAGCCATCTTACAGGTGAGAACCACATGTTTTCACAAAAGATGATTTACTCACTATGGCTTCAAGCTCTGTGCGAGCCTCAGATGATTCGCCATACGTCAGTAATGTTGAGACGTGGGTACATTCGTCCAGCTCAGCCAGTCAGAGCAATCGACCTCCACAAAGGATGTCTATGATCACCCACAACCAACAGAACCTTCTCAAGTCACACCAGGATATCGTGATGTGTTTGGCTTGCATTGATTCCCCATTTCGAGGTGGCATTGTGAGTGCCGACCGAGCGGGGGTGATCAAAGTGTGGAGGGTTGGAGGCACCGATTAATGCTTGCGTATCTGTCTTTTTTTTTTTTGGTTTACTTGCTTCAACTAGTTACCTGTAGTCTACTGCTTTCAAATAATTTCAGGTGCAAAGTTACGAAAATTCTCAGGAAGGGTGACTCGAAGGAGGCGACGCGCGACTCTCGGAAATTTCTTATAGTCAATCGTAACCAAAAACAGACTTTGACTCGGATGCTCAGATCGCTGACTCGGGCTGTCCCATCTTTAGCCCGCTGTACATATATCTCTTCCATCTATAGGCCAAAAGTCACATTCCTCTGTGCTTATTCGACAGTCATGGCAACTGCAGTCGCGTCTTCTTCGCAACCCGCCCTCCAGGGACCACATGCTGGAGATGCCAAGAAACCAAAAGAGAAGAAGGACAAGGCGGCAGCAGCAGCATCTCAATATCCACTCGAAGTCAGTAATCTTACACGTTAATTCAGCTTTTTGACTGACCAAAAGTAGCTTCAACCACCGCCAGCCTTTTTTGATCATCGTATCAAGCTATTCGAAGAGCTCCAGACCAAATATAATGAGTTTGTGAAAGGTATGCGCGTCGTCGTGCATCCCAAGATCACCCATTCTGATCACGGTTTCAGCCCAACCACGAGAAGGCATCGTTATCACCATGCCTGATGGTTCGGAGCGGAAGGGTACTAGTTGGGAGACTAGTCCCATGGATGTTGCGAAAGAGTTATCGAAGAGTCTGTCCGAGCGAGTTGTGATTGCCAAAGTTCGTGACTCTGGTTCTTGATATTTACATTGTGACATGGTTTTCATGAAGGTCAACGGTGATCTTTGGGACTTAGACCGTCCATTGGAGGCTTCTTGCAAACTAGAATTATTAGACTTCGAGCATCCAGAAGGTATGCATGGGGATGTTTACTGCTTTTGCATCTTATGATCGGTGATTGCAGGCAAAAAGGTCTTCTGGCATTCTTCAGCGCATGTTTTGGGTGAAGCCGCTGAGCGGCATTATGGTTGCCATCTATGCATTGGTCCCCCAACCGATGATGGTTTCTTCTACGAGATGGCGATCGAGGACAGGTAATCCGTTGTGGCTAGTACAACAACCAGTCAGGTATTAACTTGCAGCAGAGCTGTTACCAATGCAGATTACCCCGCTCTAGAAAAGATTTCAGAAAGCGCTGTCAAAGACAGGCAGAAGTTCGAGCGTCTTGTAGTCTCGAAAGAGGATCTATTGAAGATGTTCGAGGTTTGTTCTTCATTTTCGGTGTGTGCACCCGTCTTACATCGCGTAGTATAACAGATACAAAAAGTACTTGATCGAGACCAAGATTCCAGATGGCACCTCCACCACTGTTTATCGTTGTGGACCAATGGTAGATCTCTGTGTCGGTCCTCATATACCACACACTGGTAAGATTAAGGCATTCATGGTCACTAAGGTAGGTATCGCCCGCAATTCGCTTGATTTCTTTTGCCCTGACCTAATCGTAGAACTCTGCATCGTATTTCCTGGGTGATGCAAACAACGACTCACTGCAACGCATCTATGGTATCTCCTTCCCCGATAAAAAGCAATTGACCGAGTATAAAGCATTTTTGGCCGAGGCCGCGAAGCGGGACCACCGCAAGATCGGTCGGGAACAAGAACTGTTCTTCTTCAACGACCTCAGTCCTGGAAGTTGCTTCTTCCTCCCTCATGGTACCCGAATCTATAACACTCTATTGGAGTTGATGAGGGTGCGTTAAAACTGAAATGCTGTTGTAAGTACGACTGACGTCAGGACAGTCCGAGTACTGGAAACGTGGATACCAAGAAGGTGAGTTCACAGATAATCCCAGTCATGTCTGGTGCTGAGCCGTCTGTCAGTCATCTCTCCTAATATGTACAACTCGAAGCTATGGGAGATCTCTGGTCACTTGCAAAATTACAAGGACGACATGTTTGGTCTTGATGTGGAGAAAGAGAAGTGGGCATTGAAACCCATGAATTGCCCGGGTCATTGCCTCATCTTTGACTCGCGGGACCGGAGTTACAAGGAACTGCCAATTCGCATGGCAGAATTCGGTATCATACACCGAAATGAGGCATCTGGCGCTCTCACTGGTCTCACTCGTGTTAGGCGGTTCGTGCAGGATGACACGCACGTGTTCTGCATGCCTTCGCAGATCGAAGATGAGATCGGATTGCTGTTTGATTTCATGCAGCACATCTACGGCCTCTTTGGTTTTGAATTCCATCTTGAGCTATCTACTCGTCCCGACAACTACCTCGGCACCATCGATACTTGGAACGCTGCGGAAGAGGTATGTTTCCCCTTCATTTCGCGCCATGAACGGCACACTCACCACCTCGGATGCCTAGCAACTTACCAAAGCGCTCGATAAGCACTACTCGGGGAAATGGCAAGTCAACCCTGGCGATGGAGCATTCTACGGCCCCAAGATAGACATCACCATTCGTGACGCTCTCCGCCGGTCGTTCCAGTGTGCGACTATACAGCTCGATTTCCAACTTCCCCAGCGCTTTGACTTGAAGTACCGGTCTGCGGACGAGATGACGAACCCTGACAAGCCCCCTTCACGGCCTGTCATGATTCACCGTGCAATCTTAGGGAGCTTAGAGCGTTTCATCGCGATCATCACGGAGCACTTTGGTGGGAAATGGTGAGTTCATCTCTCCGGTCGTGTTTTCTAACGCTCATGGAAATGAAGGCCTTTCTGGCTTTCTCCTCGTCAAGTTCTTGTAATCCCTGTTGCTGTGCCATATGTGCGTCTATCCTGATAGAATGGAACGTAGCGATCTGACGCTGAAGCCTATCCTTCCACAGAAAGAATATGCTCAAGAGATAGCGACGCGTCTCACTGATATGGGCCTTTTCGCAGACGTCGACAACGGAGCGGATACTCTTCCGAAGAAGATCCGCAATGGCGAGATTGCGCAGTACAACTTCATCCTCGGTGAGATATCCGTATTGCATTGCCAGACATAGCATATTCACATGCAATTCAGTTGTTGGGCAAGAAGAGCTTGATAGCCGTTCGGTTAATGTTAGAAACCGGGATGACGTTGGCACTAAATCCAAGGGTCAGATGGCGCCTCTTTCAGAGATCGAGCAGAAGCTCGTAGCGCTAAAGAAGTCACGGAGCATTGAGAACAAGTTGGTGTAATAGTAGACTTGTACTTAGAAGTAGTAAATTTGGAAGGCACGGTAATCTGATGCGAAAGGATCGGCCATCATCACGGATGAGAGAGATGGAATCTGGTGGCGCAGCATGGATAGCCTTTTTAGAACACATATGGTGCGCTCCCGGAGGCTCCAGAATAGTCCAGAGTCCAGCAACTACACTGAGATACCTCCCAAAAATTGATTCCGCTTTAAACAGAGCCCGCATGAGTAAAAACAAACAAGGAAAATGCAGGTCTAGACACACCAAATTCTGGATCGCCTCTCGCTCGGAAGGCGGCAAGCCATTGATCTGGTCTGGAGTTAAACTGAGGACCTGCATTAGCATTTGCTGTAAAATCAGGCACATGAGGTTCCACTGTCTAGATTAGGTAAGGAAGATCAGGACGGACCCTTTGCGCCGGATCGATATTCAGGTCGGGCATTGTAGCCGAGTGGGGCGGGGGGACTGGGTGTTGTGGTGGCCTATACCATGACTGCTGCTGCGGTGGAGCCGACATGTGCGATGGGGGCGGGGGCTGTTGGTGCGGGTACATGCTCGGTGGAGCCGTTGACGCGGGGGGAGGGGCGGACATTGAAGGAGGCATATGCGGCTGAGGCTGGTGCATAGGTGGAGGCTGCTGGTACGTCATCGCGTGGTGCGGGGGTTGAGATATTGTTGCGGGAGAAGCACCGCTACTCGCAGTTGCTTGAAGCATGCGCTGTATAATTACCGTTTCGCTCGGCGGTCACTCCATGCCGAAATTAAGAAAACACACCTGAAGAACGCTCTGGTCTACTATTTTGTTGAGCAGTAATGCTTGGAACAAAGCATAAGCATACTGCGGATGCGCAACAAGCAGTGCCCTCGCTTGATCCGGGTGGGTGATGACGAAAGCCTACACAAGCGAATTCGCGCACGCATGATTAATACTGTGTCACTTGCCAGTGCCAAGAACCGCAGCACACCTTCATCTGAGCAAGCACTTCGACTAATTGAGCTGGGCTCATAGTTGCAAGTGTCTGACTGATTGTATCTAATGCAGTCGACCCAGGAGAAATGGGCACACCGGGTGGTAAAGTTGACAAGAAAGCATTTGGCTCTTGAGGTTTTGGGTGATCACGGGGGTTATCATAGCGATCACGGTCGCGATCGCGGTCATGCTGCTCACGATGATCACGCCAACGGCCTCTTGGATCACTCCCATCCAGTAGTTCGCCTCGCACAGTGGTCTTGCCTTCGAGGAAAGGGTCGGAGTCGGCGAGGTCAATCCGTAAAGGGCGGCCACCGACATCGGCATTGTTGAGATTGCGAACAGCAGATGCAGCGGTTTCATGGTCTTGAGAACACAACGCGAAAACACATGTTTGACACGGTGTACACCGGGGTGGGGGACACAAAATAACACGGTGAACCGAATGAGACACGCGCGTTGAAAGGCACAATTGCGGAAAAGAGTTCGTTTTGAAGTCAGATCAGACATGCATCAAGGTGTATGAAAGGAAGGAATGAATTGGATGTACCAGCAAATTCACAGAAGCCATAACCTCTAGGTTTCCCTGTCTCTCTGTCAAAGACCAGTCTAAAAAAAGCACTGATATGAGTTGATGTGAAAGCTAAGGAGAGGAATTAGATTGACCTGAAGCCCACGACTTGACCAACAGACTTGAAGACTTCAATGAGTTGTTCCTGTACAAAATGATCTGTCGGGGTGGTTTCAAATTAAAGAGAATTATAACTCCCCTCCCCCATGTTGTAGGGTACGTTTCCGACTACAAAGACTAGTTAACAAAAGCAATGCAAGAGCAGTTGCACCTACCGAATACGACCTTACTCATTTCGAAAAACGAATAACGATATCGAGGTAAAACAAGGCGTCCTGCCAGTGAAGGTTTGTTGAACACTCCCGGGATAATAATTTGTGGGAAACGTGATGACGACTTGTCACCGTGACATGCCCCGTGACATCCGGACGAGATGACAAGAGGACTCTGACTGGGTCTGACTATTCACTTTGTCAGATCCTGAAGTCCTGACTCCAATTCTTCACAAGTCACTCTAATTTTTCTGTGAGCTCAATACCGAACCTTTCATCGAATCATGGTGATTCGCAATCGAAATCTTTAGTTGGTCTCTTCCACGACATTGAGACCGAGCTCTTCTCAAGAGATGCTGTGTGCGGGAGTACTGCTAACTGCCAACTCAGCAGAACCCAGCCTGTTGCTCATGTGCTGTGCATCCTTGTGTTTTGCAGTACCGTATTACATTACTCCCCGAGAGCACAGCCTTCCCCCGAAATTCCGAAGACCGACGGCAGTGAGTCGACAACTAATCAGCGCCGATCCTCCTTCGGCGATTTGCGGGAAAGTCAAGCATATAAAGTCGGTGTGCAAAAACTTAGCTAGGTAACAATAAATCCACCGCTTCATGACCGTCACCACTTCTACCCATCGCGATCACAAGCTGTCTCACTCCCGGAATACTGAAGAACAATTCCAAGCCTTGGATCGTGCCTTGGCAAGGAGATATGTCACTCGTCTGCTTCAAGAGCAAAGGTTGCGGAGAATGCAAGGGCAACATCAAGACGATGTGATATTCAAACCCAGGTAAGACACTTTTTTACGGTTCAAATACCTTCTTGCTAACATCGTTTCAGGGTGGAGATATGTGACGATCCGTCGTCCTCGCGTATAACCGCTACACTCGAACTTCCTGGCATGAAAGCAGACGATGTACGGGTCATCCTAGAGCGCGACAACCTTATCGCTATCTCAGGCGAACGCGTTGCAAAAGTACCCTCCAACCAGTCCGTATCTGCAACCTATCCTGTGAGGGAAATCAAGTATGGAAAATTTCGTCGTACACTGGATGTTCCTTCAGGGACAATGGTGAGTTTCAAGATCCGCGGCTTCATGAACGTTCCCTTACCCTATTTTTTCCAGATGAGTACGATTTCCGCGGCTATGAGTGACGGAATGCTGCTTGTATCATGGCCTCGTTTACCGCCGGGAGTCACAGCTCGTTCTCCGCAGTGATTCTTCACGCCATGCCTTGGCCACATGTTTTACCAAATCGGTTCTCCTACCCCCAACTCCTACACTATTATTTGTATGCTATGCACAATTTGAAACCCTGGATAGACATCTGATTCATACACGGCACAGGGGTTAATTGTTACCTTAAATATCTCCAATCACTCGTATTTCTATCCCCGACTGTCGACCTCTACCGTTCGCCTGGAACCATTGATCATCACTATCACTTTCCTGTGTTGTATGATACACTGGACGCACTTTGTTGGCAATTCGTATACTTATTTATGGCAGATTCGCACAAATAATGGACAATGTAACTGTACAATTTTGGGCTTCACCACGTTAGGAGAACAATGGGAATACTTTAGATGAGTCACTACGGTCCCGCCTAATTTTCACAATAATCCACCTTGCTAATTGCAAATGCACATCTGACTGTCTCTGCATCAGGCTGTCTCTCCATATAGCTACCGCTGACACCAGTCAGGTTTTGCGGGTCCTGCATCAGAACCATACGGACTGGGTTGGTATCATAATATTGCTCCCATGTCGGAGACATGTCCAACTTGTAAGTGTTTGGATTTCCAGTGCGCACGAAGGAGAGCCAGTAAGCAATGAGTTCGGAAGCAAACGCGAGTTCAGCAGGTGTCTGTGGCGTAAACGTTGTAGAGCCATTGAAACTAAAAATTCATCTTCATCAGGTCGTGTTTTCGCTGCTTGCTATACGCCCACCCTGTGTTACTGCCATCAAACATCATCCAGTTCTCCGCAGCATGTGTGACAATATCGACACTGATCGTTGGGTTAGGTGTGTTGTACCGATATGTCCAAGTGTTAGAAGATAGTGAGGCAGGGCCGCCCATAGCCTGGCGCTGACGCGTCCAAAGCCGATTCGGGCATTGTCAGCATGACTCAAGTCGAGCTACCATTAGCGTGTGCTTACACCGCAGATTAACTCGGGTTCCCCGGTGGCTACCCGAAACTGCTGACTCCAAGAATTAAATTCGTCTGCTGGGTACAGCCGCACGAACTCCTGAATGACTGTGTTTGTCAGCCCTGGGAAGAAATCCTTAAGGGCCAGAGAGATATTCGCCCCGTCAGAAAGAGTTTCATTAAAGGTCGCGCTATAAATGGCGTGAGCGCAGTGCCGCCATGACTCGTCACGGTACATCAACACACCCAACTATAAGCGGAACATGCGCAAATTCGCCCCTGAGAAACTTTCTCGTCGGGTGCCCAGTAATCAGCATACCATCTAAGACAGGGTGGAATGCATTGAATAACCCTGAACTACCACCAACATCAGCTACCGAGATGGGTGCTTCGCAAAAGGCGGAATATCGCTCACAATCTTCCCTCGGCTGCAGCATCCTGCGCCCGTGCAAGCGCGCTGATGTTTGCATCACGAAGGCATGTCATTTTCTGTATTATTGAACCGGTTCCGCACCCTGCGTATGATGCGTAGAATTGAAACAGGGGCTATTGGCGCGCGTGAGTTGAGCGCTAATTCCGGCATTACGGCTAGGCGCTTAAATACCTGCTGTTGGTTAGGAGTGGGTAGGGGCGTCCTGTATACGCTCTGTGCGATAGCGCCCGAAAAAAGCTGTGCGCGCTCGTCGGCAATCATGTGTAGTTCCACAGAGCTCGCGCCAGCACTCTGCCCGTTGATGGTCACTTTGGTTGGATCGCCGCCAAATTTGCCAATGTATGATTTGACCCATTTGAGTGCTTGGATCTGGTCCGAGAACCCCGCATTGAAGTCCCCATATGTGGGGTCAGAAAATTCTGGTGTTGCCAAAAAGCCGAAAGAACCAAGGCGATAGTAGACGGACACGATGATGACGTTCGGGCTTTGTTCAATCCAGCCATCGAACGGCCAATTGCGTGGATTTCCATATACATAACCTATTGAAAATAAGCAAAACCAAGTACAGTCGTCCGGAAAAAGTACCTCCGCCATGAATATAGAACAGCACAGGTACTACATGAAGCGCATTACAAATAGTGAGAATTTGAAGGACACCGGGATGAGCTCCGAACACGCACAGTTATTGCCTTCTTTCGCGCCATATGGCGCGTAGATATTCACTTTCAAACAATCCTCTGATCCTGCTCCTCCCGCATCCCCAGCTGCACCATATTAAAGAATCAGGAGACAGATAAGTTCCGGGGGCGGCAATCATACATACCACCTGTGGTGCCTTGAACACAAAAGTTAGGGTAATAGGTTGCATTGACCACTGCCTGCCCGCTGCCACTGGCCGCCTCTTCTCCCACACGTGTGGTATTCAGAGGGACAGTCGCACGGAAGCGCAGGTTGCCCACAGGGGGCTCAGCATATGGTATCCCAAGATATGCCACCGTATTTGGGTACGTCTGGTTGCCGAGGTATGTCGCGTATCCCACGTCGACCGTGGGGCTGAGTGAGGTATATGCAAGCGCACCGTCATCAT
>PVYP01001779.1:13720-29117 GCA_002995295.1 Rhizopogon vulgaris
AAGTTTCGTGCATGCTGGTCTTTGGCAGCCGCTTGCACAGTGTCTTCATTTATAGCCACAGCAGTGAGCTTGGCTCTAATCATTTTTGATAGAGTGTGCGCAAGTCTACTAGCCTAGTACGCACCACTTCTTCTTCCCAAGCTTTGTCAAACAGACAACAATTTGCCATGAGAAGGATCTATTGGGATCACTAAATTTCGGGGCCCGCGGTCAAAGTTGATGGGCAAGTACTGAATAATGTGCATGGTTCAGAATCCTTCAGATAAAGGTGGCCGTCTTCCCTGAACCAGTCAAGTTGCTGTAACAAGAAGTACATCAGGTGAGTAATCGCGTCGAGCTGAAAATCAGTGTTATGCACTCCAGAAGAATTATACAGTGTACGCGGAGTCAGTCACGTGATTTTGACATGCGAGTAGGGGCCGCCTAAGCGATGGCAATGGAACGGCGCTGCGTATTTGTGTACTCGGCTTAAGTCTGATATCAATATATACAGCTACTTAAAAGCACTTGCTATAGTGTACGATATATTAAAGCTACCGGATCAGTGATATAGTTACAATAAGGCGAAGTCAACTGCATCGATGATGGAGAGACAAATGCAATCAATCAACGAGCGGCTTGTAGACCGACATGGGTAAGGTGTTCTGAAGGAAGGGGATGGTGCATAAAGGAGGTCCACTTATCGTCCAACATCAAACTGCTTTGCTGTCCTTGTGGGGGACCATATAGAGAAGGAACACGAGAGTACTGTGGCCCTGCAATCTCGCGGTACAGCCCCTCAAACTCAGGAGGAAGCCCGAGCGACCCATCCGCAAGATTATAGTCACCCTCTTCCCTAGTCTCAGGGATGCAGTTAAAGTGCGAGTGATGATGTGTCCGTTGGTATTGAGAATTGCTTGCAGTGGACGTTGAGCCCGGGAGCTGTATTGAAATATTTTCTTGGGAAGACCGCGGAACCTGCTTGGAAGACGTTCTAACTAGTATCGTCCGACCGCCAAACACCTCTAGTTCGTCAGGCTCGTCCTGTGGCTCAGAACTCTTTGAAGACGGTAAGTAACTAGCCTGTTGAAGAGGATCGATCCTGGCATGAACCGCTTTTTGATGAAGACGAAGCAAAATCGGCTTTAAGAGGCATGACGATGAGCTCTGGTAAGTGACAACCACCATTGTTCGAAACTCACCAGCGCCTTTTTGGCACGGCTGCAAGTGCGCGCTGCTTCGTTAAATAACGAACACGCCTTTTCTAGATGCTCGAATGGGTCTGGGTATAACTTTATGCCCATTCTTCGAGTTGCAACGGTGCCGATGATAACCTCAATAAATGATTGTCAGCACGACCCGCCAAATGAAACATGTATTCGCGCTTACTGCCGCTGAGAAGGCGAAGGACCAAATTCGCCATACTCGAGAACATAACAGAGGTTGACTCGTAAATCGGTCATCAGTTGCTGTGATCAGTACACTGGCACATCTGTAGGCAACCATAAATGATTGGCCTAGAGGGCTTCTCAGTGGATCTGATGGGAAATCTGTCATTGCCTGCGCAAAAAAACCTCTATGCAAGACCATGAGCGCTACGGCCTCAAGTTAGTCAAAAGGAAAGCTCGAGACGCGGCACGCACTAAGTTCTCTATAATATGACTGAGCAAAGAAACGCATCCCGTCGGAATCAGATACAGGCACAGAAAACTCCCGTATCTTGCGGTCCAGCTCGAGGATGGCTTGGTAGCTTGGTGGCTTTACAGCCTGAATTGCCTCTACGATCGGTGCTAGGCACTCTACTGTGTACCGAGCACTCCAGTTGCCAACTTTGCATTGGATTAGAGCTCTTGTTTAAGCAGTTATGTGATGAAAAAGACCTTACATCCAACGGGGGTTTCGCCCGACTGGTACGTAGCCTCGTCGTGGTCATTAGGGATTTGGCAATCGACGAAGGCCGGTATAATCACGGGAGGGCGCCCGGTAACTAGGCTTTGCCAGAGAGATAGGGAAAGGAGAGTCCAGAAATATGAGCGGCGTTCATAGGCTTCTCGCCCCTCAAAGCCCCATCGTGCAGGATCCTTATCTACATGGTAACATTAGCACGCATCACTGGTTCCCTTGCAAAAGACAACACACGGAACCCAATCTAATGCTCGTCAGATGACTGCTTGTTGATTACAAAATTTGAGAACTAACCTGGAGTGCAACTTGACCAGCAAAGTTGAGAAGAGAATAGCAATTTTCCAAGTTGCTCTCGAGGCCACTCATACCGTTGTACACACTCATAAGATGCAACGTCTTGACTGTAACCACAGACCGCTGTACAAGCACATTTTGCAAGCACAAAGCGGCGCGTGCCAACCTATAATAGCGCTGCGCTTCCGTATTATACGGGGGAAGGTTAGGATCAAGCAATGCTCCAAGCGCTAGTACTACAAATAGTAAGGCTAGATCATGCGGACCATACGCCGGCGAAGCTGCCCTTGGTCTGTATACCATTGGAATGATACCATCCACAATTTGCTGTCGCGAAACTATTTGGAACATCCATGAGAGAGACGTTAGGAAAATATCACACAGGGAAATAGCGCGGGATATTGTTGGCAGGTACAATTGTATCATCTCTCGGACGGGTGCTTTAGGGATGTGCGAGGGAGTAAAAGGGAAAGCCTTGTCAAAAATGTGGATTTGAGCAGGCAAGTCGATTTCTTGTATTTCCATCAATGGTGGCGCAGTTTCAGCGCCAAGTTGTTTTGCGATCTGTGTAGTCATTGATCGCTGGGGGCTTTGATAGAATGGATGAGACAGGCAAACCAGCAATAAACTCTAAGACTCGAGTGAGTTTCTTAGCGTGTCATGGGCAGATGTTTAGTCCGTACCTCAGAACCTCCAGAAGGTCCGAAGAAACGGGTAACCCCGGACTGTAGATCACCGTCAAGGTGCAAAGAGCCTAACGCATCTATCACACCATATTCTGCGGTCGTGGATGTGTTGTCACCATCGTTCTCGTCGTCCGCATCCTCGATCGTCCATTTTTTGGTCAGCAATGGGTGCGGCTCAGTGGATGTATTAATCTGCACGATCGCAAGAGCATCCTCAAGTGAGCGCATTCGCTCCTCCAACTTTGCGGCCTTGCGACGCAGATAGTCTTCAGCAACACCAACGAAGCTAAAGATGGAAATGCCCTGTTCAGACTTGGTGCATCTACGCGCATGGCACTCTATGCTTACCGGCTGCCCTTTCCTGGAGGCATGGTTCCTACGCGTGATTGACATGAATGATCTACATGCTTGACATCATCGATGAATTATCTCACCATTGGGACAAAGCATTTTGCATCCTCTTTTGACACAAGTAGAGCATGGGACTGTGGGTACGATCAGTCCGATGTCCAGGACAACTCTAAAGTATTCGATTTACCTTGCCTGTCGCATCGGGCTTTGAGTCTGACAGGTTGTAAGTAGGCCGAAGAACAGACAGATTATGATGAAACATACCGGCGACACTCCGCGCACGCTATTTCTCCTCGTGTGCGTTTTCCCTCCTTGCTGCTGCTCATAGCAACCAGTGAAGACCCAGCGGGACTGACTATCGGTTCATCTACTACTGCGTTAGCATTTAAATGGGACCGTGGGGTCAACACCCAGATGCTCATATTAAGGTCAGTTCCTGGCCAATTCAAATACACTGGAAGAATATTAGTATTGAGATCTCGGGCATGAACGATAGAGTTTGTTGTAACACACCAAAGCATCTATCGTCAGCCACAGCCCGGATCCGCGGATAATCATTCCCGCGAACCCTCGTTGTCCACACAATGCTGGCCGTCGAGGTGAGATTTCACCGCCGATCTCTCCTGCCACTGAGAAACATCCTCTTATCAAAGTACATATCACCGCCAATAGCAGTCGCTCACGACTACAGCTGATCTTATGACAATGAAATTGAAGCTCGGGATTATTAGCGACCGTGAGGGTCCACAATCAAACACAAAGGCTCTATCAGATACATGCTCCTCGTGGCAAGAATAGAACCTGTGCTTTACTCCTTTTGCTCCATCATTGGATTGTCATTTGCTCCCTTGAGGGTACCCTGTCCATGCATGCAGACGATTGTACGTATTATATTGAGCAGGGTGCTTGCACGAGGCGAGCACTCAATTCGAAAGCATCAAACTTTACCTCTTACGACAGCCATTGACAAGTCTTACCGTCAGGGCTTTAAACGGTATACTCAGGATCCGACTCAGGTGGAATGGAATTGTCATCGTTTTCCCATGAACCTGGAAGGCCTATGATGTCGGAATACTTGCTGCTACGTTCTGCACGATATGCTTTTTTTCCCCATTGCCTATGAATTTCGCCAGCAGCTGCGGCGCAACCGCCGGAACGCAATGTTCACCGGACGGAGCACCAAATGGGAAGGTTTCATCGTCAGATGACGTCGAGGCTGCCGACAGTGACTTACGTGAGTAAGGTCATAATGCGGCTTTGTCTCTTCGATGATGACTTGTGCTTACTTGTTGGGATCAATCAATTCGCTAGACAGATTACAAAGCGCGCGTCGGAAATGCTTTTGAGTTCTTCATTTGTACAACTCCACTAAGCGAGTATGTGGGGCGTCCTCACCCATCAACTTTGAGGTGTTCCCTAGTAGCCTGTGGAGAAGCACAATCTCAGAAACCGTCCCTGGTGACCATAGGTGACCATGTGCTCCGAGAGCGTGGATTTCGCGGATGGGGCCCGACATAGCCGTTGTGACGTATCTAGTAAATATCACCCATAGATCGTGTCTATGGTAAGTGACGGCGATAACGGACGATGGTACGAAGACTTGACGGTGGTATAGTGTCTCATTCGTGGTAGAAGTAGAAGACTCTAAATCACGTAGCGCGAGTAACCTAGTGGAAAATACATTCTACATACCAGCAAGTTAAAATTCTGTATAGCTAGAGGAAATAAAAGCCACTCGCATCTATAATATAAGTAGTCGTAGTAGAGCGCTGTGTTCTACCAGCAATTGCAGATCATGAAAAATAAAAGCCACTCACTTAGTAATCTCTCTCAGTCTTGCCAGACAACTATCTGAGTAAATGTAATTTTCGTGCTCGAAGGGATCGGCGTCGGCTTATCACCGGAAAATGCAGGGTAAGAAACGCAACGTGCATGGTACTTACTACATAATGGTAGTTGGCACTCGCCCATCAAAAATTAAATCTAAAGCAATGCCGCAAGCCCGCCCAGTATGTCGGACCTGCCAGATCTCAGCGCTAATCCTCGGCCCATTGCGCAACGCTGAGAACTATTACTCTAGTAGTAGTTCTCAGCGCTTGAAGTGCCACCGGCTCAGCCTTTCAGCATAAAAGATTTCGTCCGACTCGGAATCTGTGCTTATCTGCATCATTCAACGTGTTTTCTGTTGGTTTCGTTGCAAGAACTTTTCTAATTTGTAATTCTAAGAAGGGGAACGGCTGGGAGACCTGGGAACAAGTGGGAACAGCTGGAACATCCCGAGTCAGGCACTCTGGAAGCTGCAAGTTGGATACTCAGTCTGGATACTACATTATTATCATGCTGGCGGGGCATCATTGTGACTTATTATTGTGTACTTTTCAAGAGCCTCTGATGTGGCGCATACGCGGAATCCATACTTTCAAGCCGTAATTTGTTAACCCGGCGGATGAGAAGGATAATACGATTACACAGACTCTAGATCCCTAACTTTATGGAAGATGTTTAATATCATTATGGTTAATTAGTAGTATCCCGTGTA
This sequence comes from Rhizopogon vulgaris, assembly GCA_002995295.1. Lineage (NCBI taxonomy): Eukaryota > Fungi > Basidiomycota > Agaricomycetes > Boletales > Rhizopogonaceae > Rhizopogon > Rhizopogon vulgaris. Next base: position 19,475 of record PVYP01001779.1, read on the forward strand.
TCACATTGTCGTGCGTGGAGTGGTGTAACCACCCGCTCTCGCCGGCACAAGGAGCGTCAGGGCCAACCTAAGGTGTGGTAGCAGCGGCTGTCGTGAAGTTCTATTCAGTCTACCGGCGGGAGACCAAGGGCGGTTAGCTTCTTCTCATTTTTCGGAGCTTGGGAGTTGTGCTGGCATTTCGTCATAAATAATTACTCGTCGCCTGACGTGGTGACTCCGAATGCCTGTTGAATAGGGCGGTAGCGTGCACAGTTCTCCGCAAGATTTTGGTCGCCTTGTCATCAGCAAGAGCCTCTATGTGTGATATTTAAAGAATTAACGACAGGGGTGGTAAGTGAGTACCGTGCTTACTTCTCGAGTTCGTTCATCTCCTACGGCACAAATAAAATCAACGATAAGTGGATAGCGTACTTCTCAATTTCATCCGATTCCGTGCGGCATGTTAATAAAAAAATCAACCAAGCGGATAGTGCCCTTCTAGATTACATTCGTCCCCTGCAAGTGCATCGCGCGCTTTCATAAAAATTAATAACCAAGGTGGTAAGTGGATAGCATGCTCAAATTCATTCATTCATTGCTTCCAAGCTCGTACTGCCATTAACGGAGATCAATTACTCCGCTAGTTACAGTCCTGCTCTACTCCATGTGTCAATCAGCGATATCTGCGGGTGGGTAGATACTGTTTCCATTTATAGAGGCCTGCCTTCAGCGACGGTGATCAGAAACGCAGTACTAGATGCGAGGCCTGTAGTTCCTTCAAACCTAAACTATATCGCACATTTGATAAAAATCAAATGACAAGGGCGGTAAGAGGACAGCGTACTTGATCCCATCCAATCCCGTGCAGTACATTGTACGCTTTAACAAATAACCAACGACAAGGGTGAGACTAAATAACCTCTCTTATTGTAGCTTGATGCACCTATTCATGTGATACGCGTCAGTATGGGGGATTTCATGGGGGTGCTGATTTTATTTCCACCGCGGGGCGATATTGCGACGAGAAAATGAACGTAGCATCAGATTTGGACTCCACAGGAGGCGACAGCTGGCACTTCCGGAGTGAGGAGGTTACGCCTTGATACTGAAGCATGGGGTTTTCGTCTTCTGCTTGGGTTGAGGGTGGTGCTTTTATTTCCACCGCGCCCTGTGGAGGCGATATTGGTTTGAGGAATCAGTCAGATGAACATAGTATCAGATTCGGACTGCACGAGGACGGCCGCATGTGATCGATGAAGTCGCCCCGAATGATCAAGATTCTACTTACGGTCGTCGGTGAATCTATTGTTGCGGGTAAGTCAAGGCGGACAGCATTGTCCCTAAAAAGCGACAAAGCAACTCACTGTTTCTTGTGATCTCGATCAAGATAGTAAGGTACTAATTTCGCTTACACCACGTGTGGTGGCCTGTGAGCAACATCGCAAGCACAAGTTGCGTGTCCGAGTTCGCTAGAGGGATGCACCATAAAACCAAGAACTTACTGGGCTACAGTCACAATTTGACGGCGTCTCCCTTTGCAATCTTATCTTATCAGATACAGTGTGTTGGGGCTGAGAGTATGGAAGTTACCTTGTAGATATGTCTCATCTTTCAGGCGCGAAGTTCCCGAAGAGGCGGAGAAGCGGCGTGCCGGCTGTGGTTAGTAACATCAAGGCGAGGGAGGGGCAGTGTAGTCGGGGTGTTTATTTTTAAGAGTAAGCTAGGTGAGGTTGGGCGGGCGGGTGCGTCAGGCACAACTGAAGATGAGATTTAGAGAGAGGTGAATCGTAAGGAGTCGGAGCACATAATCTACATCTTGGCGATCGCCACGGAGACTAAAGTTTTAGTATGAGTTGTCACAGGTTCTGTCTTGCTTAGACTCTTGTGTGTTTCCCTTTGACTGCATTTCGTCGTATGTGATTGGATCAGATCTGGATGGGTAACGAATGGACGGGTTCGAGAATCTGTAACGTTATTAAAGAGAAGATCTTCTCGGGTGTGTTGTTCGGTGCGTTGTCCGTTAAGTCCGTTAAACGTCAGGTCCCTTGAGTGACATCTTTTTTCGGATGCGGGTACATGCGGAATGTTCTCCATTCCCTTTCAATTAAAGTGTGTAGATAAGTGATAAGCTGGTCATCGCTGTAGACGGTGTTGAGAGTATTGGGGTGGATGGCAGAACTGGCGCTGAGCCGCTGGGAGAGCGTGACGTGTGACTTGGAAGATGTGACGGGGTAGTTTGTTGTGCGTTCGGGTTGTTTTTTACGTGCAGGACAACAGCAGGCAAGACCACCGTCGACCACGACATCATTGGGAGAGTTGGTCAAGTACGCTATTCAGCTATTAGTCTTTGGACTAGCAGATTTCGGTTTCGTTCTTTCGGTGTTCAAGTTTCATTGTTTCCCTGGGAAGACGGGCTCCGCAGCAAGTCGTTCCGAGAGTTGAAAGGGCTGTTGGTAAGTGGAAATCCATTGTTATAAGTAAAAAAAAATCCAACTCTGCCCGCGCTTGGTTTCCCGGCCGGTCAATAAAATCTCATCATATATCCGCTTTCTCGTTTAGCTTTTTGTTATCGCAGATCTTTCGACGCTATCGCTCGATTCCGTGTCTAACTCCAAATTGTAAAACGTAACTTGACTCTTCCTCCTTCCTCCTCCTCAATGTTGACTTCCAACTCAACTCTAGTAACCCCCCTCCCCATCTGCGGGTTGGGCCCTAACGACCACCTACTGGTATGTCCTTTTATTCATTTTCAATAAACTATCCTCATTTCATACATTCAGACGACTCACAATGAACTATCCCCCGCAATTGGCCACGCAGCCTGGCCACAATCAGTTCCCCCAACGTCCTCCATCATCGCAACAACACAACACCATGTCATTCGGAATCCCCATGAATACAAACGGTGGTGTCTCCATGAACGGTGCAAACATGGCAACCAACATGAACATGAACCCAGCTATGAACATGAATCAGCATAACATGGGCATGAACATGAACATGAGCATGAATAACATCAATCCCTCCTTCCTCGCCGCTTTTCAAAATCCCCCAAACTCCCAGAATGGCATGATGGCAAAATATCCCAACTATCAAGGCGCTCAGCAGTCCATACCCCCTTCTACGCCTAATCTTCCTTCTACCCAAGGCCACACCCAGTCAATATCTCCCTCACAGCTCATATCAGCTTCCCCCTCACAACTCATGGTTGCACCCTCTCAACAACAACATTCCCAAGGTCACATCTTCACTCCCGCACAGCTCCTGCAGCAGCAGCAACAACAACAACAACAACAACAACAAGGCCCCATGTCCCAGTCCCTGGGTACCATGCACCCGGGTATGAACATGAACATGGGTGGCGGTGCAATCCAGAATGTGAACATGGCTAATAACGCCATGCCCAACATCAGTGGAGGCGCTATGGGCGGCGGTATGCAGAACATGTCGGGTAATCAGATCCAGAACATGGGCATGATGAGCGCTATGCCTAACCTCAGCAATCCTCAAATGCGCGTAGGTATGACGCATCAGCGTTGGGCCCAAATGTCACCACAGGAGCGTGCCATGTTCCAGCTCCAACGCCAACAACTTGGCCTTGGTCAACCACCAGGGGCACCTATTCAGCAACACCATGAACGGGGCCCAAGTCTTACCCACGACCGCCCACCCAGCCAGCTCGGGAGACACGACCGTGCTTCAAGTCAATCCCATGACCGCCAGCCCAGTCAGCAGCCCCAGGATGTCTCCCAGCTTAATGACCGCCCCTCCTCATCTGCTTCCATCCGCTCCCACCACAACCTTGACTCTGGCCTGATGCCCCCTCCATCCTCTCGACCCGGTACTTCCAGCGGCGTCATGGGTGCTCCCAACGTCAATCCACGCATGAACCCCCAATCTATGAATGTAAACCCACATCTCAACATGACGCCCGGCGCTAACGTCAACCCGCACATGAATCAAGCCCCGCATATCAACCCAGCGATGAGTGCAAATCAGGCTCAACAGAACATGAACATGAATATGGGCATAAACATGAGCCTGCCTCCGACGAATATCAATCCTGCGATGAACCAGGGCCAGAATCTGAACCCCCATCTGAATCGCCCTCCGACGAGAGCGGACTCTGCCCATGGACTGAGCGCTTCGCCCAGGCAATCGCCAAGGATGTCGGGGATGATGAATCTCGCTGGTGGTCCTTCTGGTCCTATGGGCGGTCAGGTCAACATTGGAATGTCGGGCATGCCATCTAGTAGCATGGGGATGCATAGTGCCACCATGAGTGGCGGTGTCTCCGGGGGAGGTAACATGAATATGGCCGGCGGCATAAATCCAGGCATAGGAACCATGGGCAGCGTACCCAGCATTAACAACATTGGCCCGGTGAACATGAATGCCAACACGGTGGGCGGTTTGGGGGCTGGCGGTAGCCTTCTAGGCGGTGCCGGGGGAGGTCTCATGGGCCCTCCTGTGATCCCCCAATCGTTGCAACGGCCAGATAGAGATCAGATAATGCAGAGAGATCGCTCGACTTCGGTTCATGGGCGTGAGCAGGTGAGCTGTATGCTGCCGTTCTTAACGTATGATGACTGACTTAGCAACATTCTTTATCCAGAGCATACCCTCAGCGTCTGCAGTTCCATTTGTGGCTCAGGGTCTCGATAGCTCCGGTGTTCCCGGATTGGGGAACATGGCTGGTGTCATGCCTCAGCAACAATCTCAACCACTAGTTAACCCGCATCGACAATCCCCAGTTCGCCAAATTCCTCCAGGTCACCGCTCTCCCATGCCTATTATCCGGAAAGCTGCCGATTTGCTCCCCACATCCACGCTTCCTGGTACGCCAAACGCTGCAGTGCCACATCCAGGCGCCACCGCTGTCTCGAAACTCCCCCCTCATCTCGCGGCGCTCAATCCAGCTGTCACCAATATCTCCTACATCCCTTACACCGTAGTCCCGAAAGCCGAGGCGGCTACCGATGGCGAAGGCGAAGAGGACGAGAAAGCTTTAGCCGAAGCCGCCACCGACTCCGAGGATGCTGTCAAAATCGACGATCCAGTGAAGCCATTGACCCCTGATGAGATCACTGCGTTGAAGGAGATCATGAAGCGCGATGCTGCATACGAAGCTGTGTACCGTACGAAACAAACGCGCATGGCGCAGGAATTGAGGACGCTTGGTCCTGCAGGGCGGAGTGCGTGGTGGGAGCGTGATTATCCGAGCATGGCTGTTAATAGGAGGCCTGAGCGATTTGATGTGAGGTATCCTAGACCGCCGAATGCGGATCGGGGGGTGAATGTGAATAGGAAGAAGAGTGTGAGGAGGGAAGGTATACGGATGTGAGTTTTTTCTTCTTTTTTTCTTTGTTTTGTTTTGGTTCGGGAGAGTTTGATTGATTCATTTTGGTGGGGTGTTACAGACCTAGGAAGCTCCCCCCTGGGCTGGCGAACCGACCAGAGCAACTAGTGCCGATAAGACTTGAGTTTGATGTGGAGCACCATAAAATGCGCGAGGCATTTGTATGGAATCTGAACGGTAGGTTTTGTTTGCTTTTAACGATATGGTTTTGGTTGTAACGCTAGTTGTGTCAGATCCCGTTATCACCCCGGAGCATTTTGCGCAGACACTCGTTGAGGATTATGCGTTGGCTCAGAGTTATCACGGCGTCATTACGAGAGCGATTCAAGAACAGCTTAGCGACTACAAGGCGCACATTACTAGCGTGGATGGCGACTGGAAACCGCCGTCCTCGACGAGGGAGATGGCGTCTACGGATGGTTATAAAGCGGACGAGGAAGACGGGAATGACGCAGACATGCAGGAGACAGACGCCGAAGAAGCTACGAAAGACTGTGATCTCAAGCTTCTTGAAGGGGATGACGACATGGCCGTGGTGGGTCAGGGGAGTCTTGATGATGAGGATGTGAAATGGTGGGAATCGTGGCGCAAGCGTGCACGGCGGGAAAGTGCCTTTTCTTCGTCTCGCAGCGTGGCCTCGAGGAATCGTCGTAAGCGGCGCAAGGTGGCATCGGTCAAGGTCGAAGACAGCGATGCATTCGAGACTGACAAGGAGTGGCCGCGCACTACGGATGAGTTTGAGATCGATGAGAAGATGGTGCATGAGGATTTGCGTATCTTGATCAAGGTTCGTGATCAGTCTATTTCTCTTTGTGTGTCCGTGGATCGGCGCCTTATATCTGAATCTTAGCTCGATATCATCGTCGGATCTATGAAGTTGGACGATCAGTTTGAATGGGATCTTGAGAACGTGGACGCGTCCCCCGAACAGTTCGCAGAGGTGTATGCCAAGGAGTTGGGTCTTGGTGGGGAATTCAAGTACGTCGGGTAGAGTATCCACGATTTCGCCACTGACCCTTTTCCATCCGTCCAGAACGTCCATTGCGCATTCCATACGAGAACAAGTACAGATTTATCAAAAGTCACTGTTCCTAGTTGGTCACCCCTCGGATGGATCGCTTGTCCAGGACGATGATTTGCGGATGTCCTTCCTGCCTGGTCTTTCATCCGGCGCCAGAATGATGGATCAAGTACCGTTGTTTACTCCAATACTCAACTACCTCAGCGACGGCGAGATTGAACGTAGTGAGAAAGAGAGGGAGAAGGAGCTCACCAAGCGCAGAAAGCGGAATACACGGGGACGTCGAGGCATCGCTTTGCCCGATCGGGAGCCTAATCGCACGCACCGCACGCCTGCCATCGGGTTCCCAGAGCTGGATGCTGCAACGCTTGCATTGGCTGCTGCGAGCGTGCCGACGTCAAGACGTGCTGCGGCTGCGGCTGCTTCGCTTACGATTGCCAACATGGTGGCATCGGAAAATGGTACGAGCGTTATGCCGCTGCAGTTGCCTCCTCAACAGAGCATACCCGTTGCGCCTGTTGGAAAAGAGAAGAAGCCCAAATGGTTGTTCAAGGCGCCGTCGTATCCTCCTTCGGTGCTTCGCCCTCGTGCTCAGGTCTCTGCTCCCACCCCGTCGACAGCTGTTGAATCGACATCGATGCTGCCTTCAACATTCCTTGATAATGGGGCGCCCGTCTCATCAGTCAGTAACCCTCCTCCCGATTCGCGAGCTGTCGCGAAGAAGGCCAAGGAGCTCGAACGAGAGGCCAAGGAAAAAGAGTTTGTGGATGGACAGCATGCCAACGTGATCAACGGCGTGTGGCACTGTTCTAACTGCGGATGCCCCGAGAGCGTTGCCATTGGACGAAGGAAGGGCCCATTGGGTGACAAATCGCAATGTGGCACATGCGGTACGCTGATTCATTTCGCCTATCCGTGTGCTTCTTTCTGACGCTTCATCATCATTGTAGGTAAATTCTGGCATCGACACCGCAGACCCCGCCCTGTGACATATAATCAGGATCCCGAGTATCATTTGAGCCTGAGGCGTGAAACGGAACAAGTTAAAACTGGGGTGAAACGAAAGGGACGACCGCCGAATTCTCACTTGGCGGCTGATACAGATAGACAGAAGTCGGACTTATCCATCGATGTCTCTTCTCGACTGCCGCTGCCTTCCGAAGATGACAGAGCTGTTTCGCCAGTATCCACTGCCTCTAGTGATACGGAAGCCCCTCTTGCCCAGCGCGTCACTAAACTAAACGGTACCAGCCACACCAACTCTGCTCGAGGACTTGGATCATCGCCTGGGTCGCCTCATCAGGCAGGGAATGGAAATACGCGTCCCAGTTCACCCAAGGAAAGTAGTACTCTTGCTCCAGTTTCCAACGGCTCCTGCGTGCGCTTTTTCGCTTTGAGACCAGGATTTTATTGATGCTGAACGTTAAGTGAACAGGCCGCTCCGTCGTGGCTAGTTAACGCAATTCGCGGGCTTCAAGAACAGTACCCAGATGATAAGTTCGAGGCAATCCTGCGCAGACCGAATCCACGTGCAATCCCAGAGTGGAGGATGAAATGTCTGGATTGCCCTGGCAAGGTTTGTTTTTGTTTCGTCTGCAGTCCCTATTTATTGATTACTTACGTACGGTTTTTGCAGTTATATAACTCTGGGCCTGGAGAATCGCTGGAGAACTATGAAGTCCATCTTAGAAACCGACAACATCGATCACGGGTGACTGCTCGTCTGACGCGGGCGCCAGAATGATATCATAGTCACTGGACCTGTTTTCTTAGTATTCCTCTTTGTGCATTTTGTTTTGTGCTCATTCGCTATCTGTATCGTGTATATACCTTTGCTTGTAATCGCTATTGGATCATAATCCGCAACTCTACGATGAAGTTCTGAATTACTAGTACTAGTACCGCGGGCTTGAGTGACTCACCAGTGGCACATGACGATCATCATGATTGATAACAGTGTCTACAAGTTCCTCGGATCTACCTTTCAACTCCCATCATGTCTAGCATAGTTTGGCGACCAGAAGATGATCCGAATATCAGACCCCCGCTTCAGGAGGGTGAAGTATACAGGCCTGATATACTGAACGTAATCGAGACATCGATCGATGGACTGAGCAAGGAGTTGAGGGCTTTAAGTCTCGATATTCATGGTAATCGGCCCTCAGAACGGCGCTTCCTTTCTGTATTAACGGAGCCTACGCTCACGCATTTTCGAAAGATCATCCGGAGCTAAAGTTCGAAGAAAGGTGTGTTAGATCTCATCCTAATCTATTGCCATGCGCAAACGCTCATAGACTCGGAATTGTCCCAGATATGCCCATGATGTATACACTACGTTCATGGAAAAGCATGGTTTCACCGTGACTAAGAACTATCATCTCGAGACTGCCTGGGTGGCTACATACACCCACGGACAGGGAGGGCGTGTCCTGGGTGTCAACTCTGAAATGGATGCACTCCCGGGGATTGGTCACGCTTGTGGACATAATCTCATTGGGATATCCGGTGTAGCGGTAGCTCTTGCAGCCAAGGCCGCAATGGAGAGCCTGAACATTGATGGAAAGGTGATTCTTCTGGGTACCCCTGGTATGTCGGTGTCTTCATCTGTGATCAACCGCGAGATAACGCTCGAGGTAGCTGAAGAGGGCGGGTTTGGCAAGGTCATGCTATATGAAAATGGTGCTTATGATGAGATGGATGTGTGCCTCATGTCAGTTCTTGTCCGCGTCGGGTGATCGGGATAACTAAAGCCGTTTGGAAGGTGCCATCCCGCACCTGGTCCCCGCCACTCCATTAGTTTGAGCAGCTGTCTTGCTATCTCTCGCATCACTGTGAAGTATGAAGGCCATACGTAAGCGTTTTCGTGCTCTCTTTACCGAGCTGTAGTATCTGATTATCCCTCCCGCGATACCTACAGTGCTCACGCTGGGTTGAGCCCATGGGAGGGACAAAACGCACTTGACGCAGCGGTCCTTGCGTATAATAATATTTCCCTTCTTCGTCAACAAATCAAACCTACCCACCGCGTGCACGGTATCTTTGAAGGAAAAGATTGGGCTCCGAACAGTAAGATTTCCACTGTTTCCATAGAAATGTTTGAATATGATTCGTGTAACACCAGTTATCCCGGACCACTCTATAATGCAGTAAGTTAACATCAAAAATTCCTCTCTCCCAGTGCTCTATGTGCAAGTACAGATGGTTAGTCCGTGCTCCCACAACACCGGAGATGGAAGATACCAGGAAGCGCGTCATTGCCTGCTTCGAGTCAGTCTCCATTTTTT
>PVYP01001790.1:0-24668 GCA_002995295.1 Rhizopogon vulgaris
AGCCGAGGTGAGCTGCGAGGGTGGGTGGGCAACCTCGCAGCCTCGAGCTCTGAAGGTCTAGGTACCACCATCCAGGCCACAAGAGCATGAATGTAACTATGTAGCTGTAGCAAAGAACCCAGGTAACACTACTAGTAGTAAAAGGTATCACAGAAGAATTGTAATAAAATTAGGCTGCGAGGATCCAAGAGAGAGCGAAGGATAAGGGAGTGGAGGGTGGGGAAAAGAAAAGCTGAAGACGGCAGGCTCGAGCCTGCTGGAGTATGGCGCGAACACTGTGAGGTGCGGAGACAAGAGACGCCACGTGCTGCACAACCGCTGTCGCGAAGTTTTAACTCTAACCCTACAGTCGTGCCTCCTTTCGGGATAGACTACCAAAATTGTCGGGCAAATAAAGTCTGACCAGCAACCCGACTTCAAATGTTCGTTCAATGTCTGACAAATGCTGAACATGTGGGAGCGGTATGCCACAGACAGCATGAGACATTATCATTAAATATCACAAGCCGGTGGATGATGTAGTCACAGACTTGATATCATGAGCGTGATGGCACTAATGGGTGTACAATTGAAGTAAGGAGTGTAATGGGGAATGTAGACAAGCTGATAGCAGTCACACGTTGGTCACGGCAGCATTGCGATGTTTGCTACAATTTGGGTACTTATCTCCAAGGCTATACCACGCTTATGACATTGATTTTCGGGTGTCTTCAATTTACTGAACGAATTTTATGCATGTGCATATTGTAGAGAAACACGCTCAGTGTTGGGAATCAACGACTATACATTAGTGTACTAAGTACCTGTAGAGAAACACGCTAGTAGAATAATCGTAAGAGACCGCGTGCACGACAACGACGAAACATACCTCAGTGTTGGGAATCAACGACTGAGGTATAAACAGCGATAATCAGAAAGATAAACTAAGAAACACGTGACTAAAGAAAACATGTCCGAGTGCGAAGTTGCATCGCCAACACATACTATTAACGTCCTTTGATGTGTTGCGTCGTGCGACTATTTTATTTTGCGTCGTTCTCAGTTACTTTCAACTTCACCCTATATCATGGTAAGTATTTCCGTGACGTTCACTCGTGCACGATTTGAGTCAGCAACGCATGCTCACAGTTAGCCAGCAATTCAATCATTTTGAACGACTATCTTCCTTCTACACAAGGACCATGTGCTACTATAAGTACATACTATACTCGAAAGGTTCAGGCGATAGCAGTGCGGCTTCCCCTGGCCACTTGTGTTGTATGGTGCGCGTCACTTAGCCACCACTACTTTTGTGCAAAGGTTCCTTTTTTTGGAATATTTCGGGCGTCGTCCTTCACATTTTGCATGTGATAGTTTACTACATTCTACGATAAGATAAGAATTACCTACGTATATCATAAGTTGTACGTACGAGTCGAGAACCTTCAATTGCGCTGCAAAGGGTTCCCTTATGACTAACCTAACACGTCTGTGTGACTTGTATTTCGTTGAATTGAATTGGTGCCTGTATGATATGCTTCCATCGAACGGTGCTATACGATGTTCCCACAGTCGAATGGTGCTGAGCTCCAAGAGACCGTTTCTATTCCGCTTTCTTCCATACAATGGTCTTTGGCTGCGAGAGCTTTTCAAGCAAAGTCTCCACTCGAAGTCCTTTCAAGATCACCCCCCTCCACCATTCACTTCCTGAAGGTGAGTTGGGTTCATACTCATCATCCGACTGATGGAAATTGATATCCCCAGTGTAACCACAGTCAGAAAGACAGTCAAGGTCCAAGTCTATTGGACGGAATTCTGTGCTGAGTGCTTCGGATATGTATGCGGGATGTGCTGACAGTGGCGAAAAAGTTGTGCACCAGTACTAGTGGGACATGCAAAAACAGCTAGAGGCCAATTTTTCCATCGCGCTGTTTGTGTTTTTTTCGTCATTGCGAATCAAGCAATTGGAAACAACTGACTCAGAGTTTACAAAACAAATTTTGACATGAGGCACTAAAACAAGTTAAGCTCAGACTCCCGGGAGTGGCGCGCTAGTGGTGTATCCGGTCGTTGGCATCCAATTTGGCCACAGTCTGTAGTGGTGGCTAAGTGATGCGCACCATACCTCAATTAGCGGAGCCGAACCCCCCGGGCACGGCGTGGATGTACTTGAGCACTACATAGGAACAGCTAGGCCTGGATCAGGCACCTACGATTTTGGCAGGTATGTTCCCGGTGTATCAGCGAATTTACACAACAAACACCTACCTCAGTCCTATGTTGTTCGTTCTCTAACACGCTTGACCTCCTTCGCGCAAGATACAACTAGTATAGAGTCCTGTTCACTTTGATTTACCCCCCTTATCTCATACGGGTTTCTCACTCCCACTGGCTATTTAGTCAGTCATTTTTTCATTCGTTTTTAGAGTCAGTCTAATCTCCCTTAGGCAGACATTATGGAAGAAGGAGGACAGCCATTCCTTCTAATAAAAGGATCATTGTCAGCTTTCGCGTCGCTTCCAGTGCCGATCCGTCACAGTTAGATTGCGTGCTATAAATCCTGTCCACGAGTATGCAAGAGGCGCTACTCCCTTTCCGTCACGCCATCTCCCTTTCCAACGCTCTGCAAGCATGATTGTCTCTGGCTTGTCGTTGAAGACCCTTGCAATATTAGTGGTTTCTGTAGCTGCACTACGTGCCGCGCAGTTGTTCTTGGACTTCCGACGGTTACTCCGAAGCATCAAGTGAGATTAACCGTCTTGGTACTCGGAATTATAATTACTTGTGTCGTGCAGTTACCTTCCAGGATATCGAACAATTTTCAATTCAACACCTGTGATCGGAATCCTGTTTCCACCAATGCCGTTATTGACCTTGGGTTATGACCACAGTTGGCAGATGAAGTATGCCCGTACGTTTGACTTCTCTCTTTGTGTACATCCCCTGACAAATGTGAATTTTGAAAGCATTCGCGGCGAGGGGCCTCGATATTATTTCAGCTGTGAGCTGTGTGAACCACTAACAATGTACCAGATGCTCATAATTGCAGGTGTCATTTTGGCCAAAAGCAATGGGAAATCTGCTTGTTGCAGATGTTCAAGCAGTCAAGGTTTGTAGTACTGTTATGTGAGCCTGACAGCATTGGTTCATTGAACCACAGGATATCGTTTGGTCTCGTGAACGCTTCCCGAAGCCTCTATCCCTATATACCGTCTTAACATTTTTTGGAAAGAATATCGTTGTTTCCGAAGGCGACGAATGGAAGCGTTACCGCAAGCTCGTCGCACCTGCATTTTCAGATGTACGCGACTAATGTTCGTGTGCACAATTTAGTCCCCTCAACTTACAACTTGTAGAGGAATAACAGATTGGTCTGGGACGCGACCACGCAGATCATGCTCGAGCTGTTTGATACAGTGTGGGCCGGAAAAGATGAAGTAGTAGTTGACCACGCTGTGGATTTGACTTTGCCGGTAAGACCTTTTGATGCACGCTTACGCGTTGCTTTAATGTCACCCTTATCCTTAGTTGGCCTTATTCGTGATTGGGACTGTAGGTAAGGCTTTCAGCATTACCAATGGGCACCTGTCAATGGTGACCACGTCAAAGGCTTTGGTCGTCCTATATCCTGGAAAGAGGACGCCATACTTCCGCGCGGACACCAGCTAACTTTCAAAGATGCTCTACGTACAACGTTACACAACCTTTTTATTAAATTATTGGTACCGACATGGGCCATGGGACTCACTAGACGCTTCAGGCGCACAAGACTTGCATTCGATGAACTGCAGGTTTGTTATGTTGCTGAAACTCTTTGCACGTCCATGACCTTCTTTGTAGCGATACCTTGCGGAGATGATTCAAGAGCGCAAAGAATCCCAGCTCAATCATTACGACCTATTTTCTCGCTTATTGGCAGCAAACGATGAGTCCAAGGACGAAGATAAATTAAGTGACAGCGAATTAATCGGTAAGCCACCATTCAACGTATCAAGGGACTTCGGCAGGGCAATGGCAACTTTCTTCAACAGGTAATATCTTCATGTTGATTGTCGCAGGGCACGAGGTAATCCATTCGCAAACCAAATTTGCGTCGCGCTGACAATTCACAGACAACAGCACATTCACTGGCTTTCGCGTTTGCACTGTTGGCCTTATATCCCAACAAGCAAGAAGAACTTTACCAGCATATCAAGCGAGTACTACCTGACGGACGAATTCCTGTATGGAATCAAGATCCTTGGCTACAAACGGCTGTGCAGCCAAGCTCACAATGTTTTTAGACTTACGATGATATGCCGTCGTTGGTCTATTCGTCTGCGTCAGTTTGCCTCTGATTGGAGTTGAATTCATAGGCTGACATTGTGACAAGTGTCTTCAACGAGGCACTACGGATGTTTCCCCCAGTATGTTGGTCGATCCAGCAGATAGGCAGTTTACTCACGTCAGGTGCAGGTCAACAGTGTCCCAAAGTCAAGTGCAGATAACACGACTTTTAACCTCACAGACACAAATGGGGTGAAGATAACAGTCAGTGTGCCTCAAGGGATTTGTCTCATATTGGACATTCCTGGGATTCACTACAACCGTAAGATACTCATCGGCGCAATAAAAAGTGCAATGTCGACCTGACCCGTCATTACAGCTAAGTATTGGGAAGACCCATGCGCATTTAAACCTGAGCGATTCTTGGGTGACTGGAATCGGGACGCATTCCTCCCCTTCAGTGGTGGTAAGTACCTTGGCATTTTCTCAGAAGGAACTTGAATACGCACAGACCAATGCAGGTTACAGAGCATGCGTAGGAAGAAAGTGAGTGTATTGACCTTGATCTTGTTCATTAATTTGAATTGTTCAGGTTCTCGGAAACGGAGGGAACGGCTGTTCTGAGCATTCTAATTTCGCAATATATTGTTTCGATCAAGGACGAACCGCAGTTTGCAGGAGAAACGTTTGAGCAACGAAAGGCGAGAGTACTCGACGCAAGAAGTGTCCTCACACTAGCGTACGCTCAATTTTTTGCACTAGGAAGGTAACATACTGATGACGGTTTAGACCAACCCGCCTTCCCTTGGTGTTCAGAAGGAGAACTTGAGAAAACATACAAGATAGAATACCATATATATGTTTGACTTCACCGATGTCTTACAGCATACATATTGCTCACTTTGGCATCTCCAAGATTATTCTTCCTGCAACTTTACCTTCACTAAGTGCTTCATAGACCCTGCCAAAACCACATCAGCTATGTATCCTAGCCATCGTTTATGCACTCACTCTTTAAGCTTGGATAGACCCTTGCATTCGTACCTCACCACTACCTTACCAGTCGAAGCAATCTCCAGGGCCTCAATGGCATCTTGACGATTACCAACGTATGAACCAATGATGTTGATACTCTGTGCCAATTCCCGAATCAGCGGAACCACAATCTTCCTTCATCAAACCTACCTTGAAGACGGTGAAAAAGATGGACGCCTCAAGCTTCGCTTCACCTGGTAACCCTACCGCCATCAGCGTTCCGCCAGGTCGAAGGTAATCGACAGCCTGAGTGTAACCAGATCCGCTTGCGGTGGTGACGACAGCACAATGTGCTCCCTCGCCTCCACATGCCTCTCGGACAGCCTGGACAATGTCTTTCGCCTCCTTGAAATCAATCCATTTTTCCGCCCCAAGCTCTATGCACAGTTTCTTCTTCTCATCTCCAGTGTCTGAACGCGACCACGTCAATATCCTCTCAAGTATGACTAGAATAATGTACCTATCGCTACAACACGGAGACCCATATTCACCGCATATTGAATCGCTATTCATGAAGTCAGCGCTCATCGTGCTGATATCCGGTAATGGGGGACAAACCGAGATGTCCGAGGCCACCGCCTGCACCAGGTAAAACAACCCAGTCACCAATCTTTGCGTGGCTATATTTAAGAGCTCTATACACAGTAAGCCCCTATAACGTATGAGCAAACATCAATCAATGCGAATAGCGATAACCTTACCGCACAGAGGATTGAAGCTGCGGCGTTGCTGTCCAAGTTTTTCGGAATTGGGGTAACATGATGCACATAGGAGACCTAACGAAATGAGCAACATGTGAATAGAATAGAGGCTGACATACTGTATACTGTGCGAATGTGCCATCAACAGTGAAACCACTGAGCTGTGCCTTAGGACAGTCTGAAAATAGTATTGAGACCCGATTCTAAGGATCAGACACTCTACTCACTTTGCTCTCGTCCATTGCGGCACTGCTCACAGCTCAAGCAAGAGTACGCGAGCCATTTAATGCCTACGCGATCACCAATTTTCACGGGAGAGTCGGTGGTATTCTCGCCAATGGCAACAACCTCCCCTACACCTTCATGCCCGCCAACAAGAGGTACCTTGGCATGAAGAGGCCAATCATCGCGGCTGGCGTGGAGGTCCGTGTGGCAAACTCCAGTACAGGACAATTTGATGAGGCATTCGCCTGGAGCAAGCTCGGATGGTTGCTTGACCGGATAATCCCTCTTTATTTCAAGAGCAGCTCCATGAGATGGCACGACTGCGGCGATTTGTGTTGTTGGAATGTTCGACATGATGATGGGTTGAGAAATGGGGTGGATGAGCGGGCGTAGATTAATAAAAGGATTCACCAGAGCCGCGGCAAGACCATTTGCTTTGATGGGTAACTATGTCATTGGCCCCAGGCATCACACGATCGGACAAACCTTGTTCCCCCATGACCTTGACCAGGGGCCAAAGTTCTAGGTGCGCAGCCTTATCCACGTGCCTTTGGTGTTGGGTGTTGATAATAACTCGGACGACGGGCACATCAGCAAGCTCGCCGTCGCTGCCCCCGCCGACATGAAAAATATTCATATTTCGTGCGCGTCTTTTAAGCTTTACCTTCAAGCCCCCATCATGATTGGGAAGTGGGGCGCGGAACCGCTAGGAAGTGCCGACGCCTTAGGCTGTACACCCGACCTTCGACCAGGATTTCGACCAAGACTTGGACCCCAAACAGGCCAAAATGTTTTAGAGATGCATCGATTAGTCCTCATTTAGAACGCAGTGCGACACACAGCAGGTTGGCGGTTAGGAAAGTTGAGGTGACTCGATAAATGTTGTAATGACAAGGAGACTTACCGATCCGAGATGTATTATCCACGAGCCTCAATGTTCAACGTGAAGTGACAGTACTTATAGTAGATACATGCTGCAAGGTGGTAAAGACGAAAAACCAGCTAGACTGGGGACTGGTTGACCAATCGCTAGGTTAACATTTGTTTGTACCATACATAGCGGCTCAGCATACGTAGTGTTTACCATCGTGTACCTCAAACTACCTTCGTATAATCATTCGTATCATGTCGACCGACCCATATCATGCAGTCCAGCAGGAGATACAGTCTTCGCTCAGGGCAGCGTCGACATTACGTTCATCGTTCCTGCGAATCCGCAGCATGGCTCGGGAAGGGAGTGAAGAGCTTGTATGGGCCCGAAATGAAGTGAGGTTAGCCTTCTGCGCTTTTCAAATACAAAACTGACATGCGAATGCAGTTGAAAGCCACCCTTGCTGCTCTCGAAACAGACTTGGAGGACTTGGAGGAAAGCGTCAAGTAAGTCGGTATGATAGTGCGTCTTCAAAATGCTTATTTATCGTAGGATGGTGGAGGACACGGGTCCTAGATACTTTGGGCTGGATGATGCAGAGGTCTCTGAGCGGCGGAAATATGTGTGTCGCGTACGCCGTGAAATCGAGGTTCGTCACAATCAGCCTGAACCATGCTCACCCTGACCCAGAATGACCAATCTAAGGACAGAGTATGAGAGCGGAGGTTGAAGGACGGAATGTCAGCATTTGTTTCTGATAGATATATAGTTGCTGATGGGCATTAGTTGCCCTCCGGAGGGAAGTCTCCGACCACTCCCCTGCAGTCACAATCGTCGTTGCCCAGTGGATCACGGTCCCCGTTACGAACAACATCCAGCTCACAGTCAGGGGAGCTCGACGATGACCAGGCGAAGTGGGCTCATGAAGAACAACAAGTATGTTTCGTTTCTTCTCATAACACGGGGACGGACAGTAACGCTTGTCAAGTTGCTTATTCAAGAGCAAGACCGTACCATGGACTCAATATCAGGCACTCTAAATACTCTTTCCCAGCAGGCAGGTCTGATGGGACATGAAATTAGCGAGCACGTCGAGTGAGTTATTTGTTCGCCGTCTCTAATTCATGTTGACATCTTTGGGCAGAATGCTTGGCGACCTTGAGGCAAATGTAGACCAGACGGATTCCAAGTTATCGAATGCAATGCGAAGAATGAAGAAGTTTGTACGAGATACGGAAGGCAAGTCTAGAACTGTCTTGACGGGTGGTTACAACACACTGACGTTCAGAACAGAAACAAAGTCGGGATGGTGCATAACTATTCTAGTAGCTGTACTGATCGCTTTGTTGTTAGCGGTCATCCTTGTATAAGGAGCTGCGGGATGCTCGGCAATACCCATTCGGCATATTTTCGATCTTTTGCTACATGAACTATACTTATTTCTGTCTCTGTTCCACGAATCCTCACGATCGCAAGCCAGTTACCTACATACAAGCAATCAGACCCCTCTTCTTAGTCTGCAAAGGTAACGAGTTCAAAAACTTCAGCTGGATGATTCACATCTATATTCCACCGAAGTTATATCTGAATCAATACGATGCACTCTGCTACCTATGGCCAGCGTGGTTGCCAAACATCACTTTGACAGAAGTGTGTTCCAGGCCTACACTTATATTTGCTATGTCGCTTTCTGCACGTAAGTGTTGATATCTTGCTCGTAAATCATGTCCACCAGAGAGACCCCGGTTACCCAGGGGAGATGAGCGAGTACATTATGACGATATTCGGATATGTAACTCGAACGACGACGAATTACAACGAGTATTCGGCCCAGGCCCGTGACTTCCGAGTCTCTAGTACGCGTCTCATTTCGTACACAACACAAAGCCTGAATCTACCATCCAGGTGCCACGACATCCTACCAGCGGCAAAGAGAATAAACCGAACCTAAGTTGATGTAAAGTGACAGAAGGGGATCCGTGATTCCCCTGATTAAGTTCGTTGGTTTCACGCATCAAAGTTACCCCCTTCAAGCATATTTGCAATATCGTTACAACTCACCAGGAGTCTGAAAAATTCCCCTATCCTCTTTTCGCCACTCAGCGAAGCAGCATGTGCTTCCCATTTTTAGCCCATACACACATTACATGTCTCATTTCGTCAGCAACATAGAGGCTGAAACTACCAGCTACCATCAAGTGCCACGACATCCTACTCTGCAGGTGAGGGCGTTCGGGGTATACGGCGCCATCGTAACATGTACTACTGAGGGTCTTGGCATAGAAACAATTCACATTATGTGACGGTCCAATGTCATCTCACTGAGGCGGGGGGGTGGAATGAATATTAGCACAGTGCACTAAGTGCCGTTGGATTTCCCGAAGGTCCATAAGCTCTGAATTCATCCTCTGTGAAGCGGCCGGGCAACACTCTTCATCGTGTTGATCCCAATATCTTTCACATAAACGGGACACCGTTTTCCTCCTTGAAATGCATTTCGAACAATGACGCCTTTCATATCCGACGATCGTGATAGGCGCGCCGGAGTGGCCCACTGAGCATAAATACAGCTAGTCAGTACCCTTGTTTGTCGACGATTCTGACCTCGCGACGTACCAATCTTCGATGTGCACAGGCACAGACGTAGCTGTGAGTTGCTCGCCGTCCGTGACGTGTTGTCTCCTTTCCCGTCTTCTATCGCATTGATCTCGCACTCTTTGTACGTGTTATTAACCTATGGAGCGTTGCGTCTGACCGGGGCGAAGGGGTAACAAGCGGTGCACTGCTCATCAAAATTGCTCGCTGAGGGAGTTGGTGATGTACGGAACACCAGTCGTGCAATGCTGCCTTTTGAAATCTGGCAAGAGATCGCTGACCATCTCCATTTATACGATTTCCTCTTTTGCGGCTCGGCTCCAGAGCTACGCCGTATCGTTGAATGGCCTCGTTGGTACTTCCCTATACCCACGTCTGCGGTCATCGCCTAGTCCCCGTTTTTCAAGAGAGATCGAAGCTTCTACTAGATGCCTATCCCTTTCTGCTGTGCGGGCCGCACATTTGTTGGGTTTGAGTGTATACAGGATATTTGGTTTGGCTCCAAAGCTTGGCTTCAAAGGCGATTCTTCGCTTTCTACGTGTTTCTCAGCTGATGTCTAGATCGACGACAGGAAGGAAAATAAATAGATCTGATGAAGGGTTTGGAGATTCAGAAGAAGAGGTTGGAGAGGTTATTCAGATGAAGAATCTGGGATTGAAGAATGACACTTCTCGTCGCATTATTGAGCATGACTTCGGACTCCCATGTTGCAGATACTGAAGTACTCGGTACGCAGACCCCCCTCCAAAATTTTATGGTGTTTAGTATGCGGCTCAGCGTTGTAATAAATTGCAGTTATAGCACCTGATGGTACGAGATAACTCCACTCGCTCATTGTCGTACACAGTACATACTATGCTCGAAGGTTCAGGCGTTGATAGCAATGCGGCTTCCCCTGGCCACTTGTGTTGTGCCTCAATTATAGTCTGGTATACTCGGAGCCAAACACCCCGGGCACGGCGTCTTCTAACGTCTTCTTTTTTTTGTACTCGTGCCAGAAAGGTTTCCTCGACCATCTAGCCATCAGTATCAAACGACATATGTATTGGACAAGGACTTATAAAGATAGATGTATCATGACATTCAAGTTGAATGGAAATCCGCATACGAGCTACAGCGCACACGGCAACCAGGCAGTCCCGAATACTGCAGCACTAATTCCGAAGGAGAAGATCGTGTCTAGAAGATTCGATAAGATCCAGTGGGCTGACTGGGCGCCTCCGACCTCGGCCCCCCGGAGTCTGGAAGCTGGCAAGTTTGGATTTCTCATTAGAAGCCTGAGGAGCATCTATCTTCCTTCTTCTGTAGGTTTGGCTAGGGGAGACTAGGAATTTCTGCACAATATCAATCATGGGCAGCACCCTGACGTTCTCACTGATTGAATTATTGTACGTAGGTGGAATAGCAGTCGCAGAGGCGGCTCAACTTAATGGCGCTGAATTCTGTCTAGTACTCTGTCAGTTATGGGTAGGGATATAATTTTGAATTGGATATACTATTTTGCTCATTCTTTTTTATTTTGTCGAGGACATACAGACTTTATTGAGTCCAAAAAGAGAGTCGGACGTGATCCAGGCAAGAAGATATAAAAAGGGTAGTCGAGAAGTTGGAGGCAAGGTGTTCTTGTCTGACGGCGGCCGAGGAGTTCTTACTACTGTTTGCAGTGCGTGAAGATAATTTCCAGTGAGCGAGAGACTAGAGTTATTGCTCAACCTCCAGAAAGGGATATCAATTGTCCATTTTGCGAGCCTCCCGCGTTACTTCCTTCCAGCCAGAAGATTTCAGTGTACTAGAAGACCGTGCACAGGTATCCAGCATCCAGTCAGCCCGCTGGATCTCATCAAGAATGTCTCTTGGGTTCGCAGTCTATCTGTAACTCTTAAATTCTAATATTTCATGTACATAAATTCATAGCGCCCAGTCAGCCCGCTGGATCTTCAAGAAAGTCTTTGAATTTCATGTTTCCCCGGTGGTCGGACAATCTGGTCATCCCTTCTCTTCTATAACTCTAATAAAAACTCACTGCAGATAGTACAGAAGTACAGGTATTTCACCAACATCCAGTCAGCCCGCTGGATTTTATCTGAAATGACTTGAACTTCTTCTCCGGTGTTCGGAGGTGTGGTTATCTCCCTTCTACCCCGTCGAAAAGGAAAGAACGATGAGCAAATAATAAAG
Organism: Rhizopogon vulgaris; assembly: GCA_002995295.1. Classification (NCBI taxonomy): domain Eukaryota; kingdom Fungi; phylum Basidiomycota; class Agaricomycetes; order Boletales; family Rhizopogonaceae; genus Rhizopogon; species Rhizopogon vulgaris. The sequence goes on from PVYP01001790.1 coordinate 11,852, forward strand.
ACAGAACATATGTTATTGCACCGTTCCACTACAAAACCGCGCTGTTTCAGCCGCATTGTCAGCATGTGGTTGGTCAGATGTGATCTGGCGAGAGTAGACGTGATCACGTCTTGTCAATAAATCACCGCAGTCCGAAGCGAATGAGGTTCATTGTCTTCTGCGGAGATCGTGACTGCGGTGATGCCCACAGCTGCTCACCGCTGATGCCGGTAAAAACTCTAAAGTTTACAACACCGACTCGTGAATTGCATGATTGCACCTAACCACCTGAACACTCATACATCACATCCAGTGGGTTCTGACGAGTTCCAGTCCTGTCTGAGAAAGGGATATATTACTCGTAGGCAGAGGGTATGACTATGACGCACCTTCAACGTAATCATGCAGTGCCATGCGCCTCCCTCACCTCCTTGTCCACCGCATCTGCCAGATCGCGCAAAGTTTCGAACCTCCATGTCCATATGCCTTTCTCCTTCAAATCGGCTTTAGATCCAATAATATTCCTCTCGTAGCGGGAAATCCACACGCTGTTCATGTTGCGAAGTTTTGCAGGCTCTATATCATGCTGAAGTGAATTTGCTACTACAAGAACCTCATCGGTCTCCACAGCCAAGGGAGGGCTGGGATGCGGTAAGAGGGAGCGAGGTGCACACGAGACTTGCTGGAGCGCAGTTTCCAGTGCTCTTGAGTCTGGTTTATACGCACTGATTTGTTGAGCGGTGAGGATGAGTGAAAAGGGGGAATCGGGGGTAATTGTTGGGTATCTGCTCGTCTGAGCTTCATGGGATCTAGATTTCAGTAACTCGTGTGTGCCGTCAAAACTTTTGTTATCCACGTTGGAGAGAACTACTAGCGCAAAGTGCTCCTTCAGCCTGTGGAGGGCTTGGACGGTGTCTTCAAAGGGCTGCCACGTGGGTACGGAAGCCCCGAAGCGCTCAGCACCACTTGCGGGTGGCACCGAGGAAGCTAGGTCTTCTTGAGTAACAGCTAAGCTGGATGAGCCTATCCCCTCACCAGCTTCGGTGACTGTAGCTGTATTACCGTGACCGATGCTCGTGTCAGCTTGACCGCTAAGCTGCAGCCAAGCGAGATTGAGGATCTGCGAATACGCTACGCTCGGATCTTTCATTTGAAGATCCAATTCGATAACAGCATACTCCTCCAATATCTTCTCTCTTGGGGTATTGTTTGGGAAAAGGGACTTAATATGATCGTATATTCCAGCTTCCCAATCAATAAGCGTTCCATAGACGTCGAAAACTATGGCTTTGTGGGCGGTTAATTTGAGGTTGGGCGACATGAGTGACGTGGAAGGGTCGTGTGCCAAAAATTGGAGTAATAGCGTCATGATAAATTCCCACAATTTCGAAACAGGGGGAGGCTGTGCTCCGTCACGATTGCCTTTCGGAACAACTCGCTTTTCGAATCGGACAAGCCGCCACGTCGAGCTCAACGTTAGGCACGGCAGCCATTTACTGGAATATTTAGGGACAAATTTTCTCTGTAAATCAGGCTGTCATCTCGCAATCAGCCGCGAAGGCATACCGAAGGTTCAAGGCGTGCTGACACTGGAGATTGCGCTCATTCGGAACAACCACTCGCACAAATACAAATCCCGGACGCCTCTTGCAACGTAAAACGAATCAACTCGCGGCATCCAATCTTAGATCCACTTTTGTCAAATTTGTCCAATTCCTTCAGATGGAAACGGGCACCATTATTTCACCTTCCCCTTGCTTTTGATCGATACACCCATTGGTACCTGTAACTCAGTATAAATATTCTGTTCCTTTGTGAATCATCCCTTATACGCCTTAACGTCCCTTTTCCAGCTGTCCTAGAGCTCGTTTCCGCACAGTTATGAAGTTTGCACGGTGAGTTGACATCCTCTAAAATGTTATATCTCGACAACGTCATACGTGTGCTCATTGCTGCGACTTCCTCGTTGCAGATACCTTAACGATACACAAGTCAGTCCCCTAACCGAACATCTTGACGAGTGTACTGAATAAATTTTTATTACAGACTCCCGAGTGGAAAAAAGCATACATGTGCGTCCCAGCTCACTCTCCATGTATGCAACGACTGATCACCTCCTCTGACATTATCTCCACCACTGCTTTCTTGCAGTGATTATCGTGGCCTGAAGAAATGCATTGGTGCGATACGTACGGAACAAATTGCCAGGCAGAGCTCCGCTGGAACCACCGATGTTGGTCATGTCCATAAACAAGCCACCCCACCGGAAGAGTATATGAGTAAGTCACTGTTCTCAATAAACGCTCATCGATTCACCTCGTTATATTTAGTGCATCCGGTCAACTCTGCTTCAATTGAGGGGAGCGCAACTCCTAGAGCTTCAGCGATCCCAATGCAGCGAAGGAGCACCCAGAAAGGTGAACAGTCTCAGCAGTCCTATGCTACGTTCCTGTCTAATAGAAGGTTTGAACAGTTTCATCGCTCAGCGTTAAGTTGCATCGTCTCACAGATATGACACTTCACAATCCTTTGCAAGATAATAATTTACTTCCGAAGGATCCTCCTGCCTTACATGTGCTTATACCCCTGCTACCGCCCCTTCATGCCGTTTTTTTTGAGCTATTAGATTCTGAATTGGAGAAGATCGACTCTTTTTACGCCGAGCGAGAGAAGGAAATGCGAGACCGTGGTGAACAGCTCAAACAACAGTTGAATGAACATAGGCTTCGTTGCCAGAAGTACTATGTCAGTATGCGCGCCTATTTTTTACGGATCATCCTAACTCCGAGCATATGTAGGAATTAGATGCAAAGACTACATCGCCGAGCTGGTTTGCAGCCCATCGATCACCGCGGGCAGCTTTTCTCGCGCTGATCCAATGTCATAGTCGCCATCATGTGGACGCAAACAAGAGCAATAATGAACCAGGGCTAGTAGCTTCTGAGTCATGTCAAGGAGGTATGTATTTATCACTGTTGCAGTCGAATGAGGTAATAGAGTGGCTCGGCTGATTTTAGGGCCTTCGGAAGTTGTAAGTACAGGAGCTTCGAATGGTGTAAACAGGTCGCAAGTTCTAGCATGTACCACAAGAGAACCTAAGCGTTCAGTCACTTCCACTAAGGCCACTGGCAATGTGCCGTTGAGGAATAGTGGGTCGCCTATACCCAAACACGCGCTTAGTCGGCAGGAGTACCAGCACGCGAGGAAGCGTCTTAAGAAAGCTGTAGTCGAGTATTACCGGTGTGTCTCATTTGTTTTTGCCAGTCACTTCGGGAAATCAGTGGCAGCATGTGTATTGTAGCTCTGTGCTGCTCTGCTTCCCTGTGGCAAGGAAAGATCGACGCTATATTTTCGGTGTTGGCAATGCGGATCCCTCGTGCCAGCCATCTGTTTTTCTTTCTAAACGTGCTCCAAATTCCGCCGGAAGCTGACTCCTTTCCTTGTGTAGCGGCCTCGAGGCACTCAATAATTACCGTGTACGTGGCTGATCCGATACTGGTTATCTCGATCATTAACATTGAATGCTAATCACTCTCTTGACAACTCTTGCACCGAATCATTCACTCAACGCATCGCAATCACTTATCTCATTGTCTCAACAAACAGATATTGAACCTCACTGGTTTCCGCAAGGCTCTCAAGAAGTATGGGAAGGTTACGAAGGTGTCCGCTCAAGCAGCATATATGAAGGAAAGAGTAGGACTTTCGGATATTCATTATAACCTCTTTCTGAATGAAGTCCACTATGGTCAGGTCGAGCCCTCGGCCTTCGCCTCTGATGCAAAGGTCAACTCGATGCTCAGAGAAATGGAAGAGTTGTTTGCGGAAAGGTTTGGTATGTCGCTTCAAGGCCCTGACTTTTCCTTTTCTTCATGTTATCGCAGAACGTGGTGACAAGAAGAAAGCAATGAGTCGACTCCGTATTGGTGCACACCAGAAGTCCCATCATTTCAGCACCTTTCGCACTGGCATGTTGCTTGGGGCATCTATACCAGCGACGGTTACCGGTTTCATCTTATGTGCGTAGTTCTTTCCTCCTGGTGACCACGAAATGTCTTATGTCACCTGTAGGTCTTCATAACAATACGTTACCTTCATGGGACATCATACTTTTCATCTACTCCATCCTTGTCATCCCTGTGTTGCTTGCATTGCTCGTAGGATTGAATCTTGTCGTATGGGCTGGAGAACGGATTAACTATGTGTTCATATTCGGTGCGCAAATTCCACTTGTTTATCTCGCTCGCATCAATCTTTTTTCCAAGAACTGAATGTGCGAGATCGACTTGACCATCGAGAATATTTTGAGGTTTGATCTTCTCGCATCTGTGCGGTCCATTGACATATTCCCACATTTAGCTTCCTGCGTTCCTGTTATGTGCACTAGCATACTGTTTTCTGTTATCTTTCCTTCAAGTTGGCCCTCCACTCATCTGGCCGCTCGTGTGGCTTGCCCTCGTACTCATCGTTGTGTTTAATCCCATTCCGGTAAGGCCGTTTTATTCGTGCTATCATTCTAGCTCATCTGTTTTTGAAAAATATCTAGAACTTCCTTTGGGGTCGTTCGCGATGGTGGTTTATCAAGAACGTTGCGAGGCTAGGCACCAGCGGGTTTCGTACTGTTGAAGTACGTTCACATCATGCGATGCAGAACATGTAATTGATGTGGTTAACAGTTCACAGATTTCTGGCTCGGGTTAGTGTATACAATTTTGCCCTGTCGTCCTTTTTCTCAGCCTTCACAGTGACCAGTTTTGCAGTCTCGTCTATAGCTTTTCGAACCTCTACTTCATCGGGTGCCTCTATACGAGATACTTTCCTAATGTTCCTTCCTCCTCATCGTCTAGCATTTACTCGCGCTCCTTCCTCTCCTCTAGTCTGATAGAGAGAGATGGTGGAGGTTCTATGACCGAAGTCCTCTCGTCTGCGTACGATCCTGCAATTCAGCACGCGTGGACCACTTGCGGGACGCAACACAACTGGGGCCCTTACTTCGTACTTGCCACGCTACCGTTCGTGGTGCGTTTGTTGCAGAGTCTCAGACGTTACTGGGAATCAAAGCTACCCACTCATCTTATCAACGTAAGTCTTCGATATCAAATGGAGGTAGCTTACCCACTGTCGGATGCGTAGGCTGGAAAATACGGCATGGGTATGGTGTACTACTTCTGTTATTTCCTTTGGAGACGCGATGGTAGGCTGCCATCCTCCGCTACAGCTCTCTTCTGACCTTGCTCAGGAAATATGGACCACGGTAATACCTTCATTTTCTGGTGTCTGTCGGCGATTGTTTATGCGCTGTATGGGTGTGCATGGGTGAGTTAGCAGACAGCTAAACGTGGACGCACTGTCAACTTCACTCAGGACTTCTTGATGGACTGGTCCATCTGCAAACCCCGCGCTAAATACCCCCTCCTCAGGGAGGAGTTGGTATATACATCACAGATTCCGGTGCGCTCTATTTCATATTGCATTCAGTGTTTCAACTCATCACTCCATGTAGCTTTATTATTTTGCTCTGGTAAGCAGAGCACGTGCCTTTGATTCGCCTCAGTTGAGACCATGCTCCATAGATCGCGAACTTTATCATTCGTTTTATCTGGATCTTCTACATACCCTCTATGACAGCCTCGTTCACTGTCCGAACGTTCATAGCTGCCCTATTGGAGATGTTAAGAAGGGCAGTTTGGAATTTTTGTCAGTCTATTTTATACTTGCTGTCCAAACTCGCTGAGCCTCCATATTTCCTCGATGCTGGGTAGACCGTCTCGAGAACGAGCACCTCGGTAATATGGATCAATATAGGATTACTCGGGAGGTTCCTTTGCCGTATTCGTTCGGCAATGTGCATTCAAACGAGGATGATGACGATGACGAGGAGGATTGTGAGAATGCTGATCAAGCTGCTTTGAGGTGATCCACGTGAGAGGGCCAGGACGAAGAAGGATACTATCATTCCAGTCGATCTGCAAATTTTTCAGCAAATTTTTCATAGCTCCTTAACAGTCTCGCGTCTTCTCTGTATAAATTACACAACTACAAACTTTCATACCTTCTACATGAATACGACTTTCCCTTATTTTCTGGATTTTGTGGTGTTGTGTCGGAGCCTGGAAGCCGAGAAAATTCAGGGTGCTAATCTGTAAGTTTAGTTGCGATTTCGCTACGCTTTCGACTCGGTATATATGGTGGTTCTAATGCTTACCTCACGCGCCTCAAGGGCAGAAGGGAGCATGATGCAAGCCTACTAATTACCTTTGCTGCTTGTTCAGGTGACGTCTAATCATCGTCTATGCCATGAGCGCGATCGACGGAGACAACCACAGGGCAACTTCCGACACTGCCTGCAGCATTTCCTAGACGTGATATGCACAACGAGCGTCACAACAAGATATGTACATGAAAGAGATGAAGACACGGCAAAGCGGTATGGGAGAGTGCCAGCGTGACGCATGAATGGCATGGCATCTTCAAGTTGGTATGTAAACCTCACCTAATATGCAAGCTCGTACTCGTAGATCCTAACACCCGACATACTTGGCAAAAAGTCATTTGAACGTAATATTTGGTTTTAGCTAGACTGAGCGTGTCGACAGGCCCGATGATCTCGCCTATTTTCCAGCGTGGAAAGGAGGCACTCTGGATATTGTTGATGTTGTCCATACCGAGCGTGTGGTTTTCTGGACAGTCCTTTCCGGAGGCTAAAATGCCAATCAGCAGCCTATATTGTTCAGCCCCCAACCTGCGCGTATTCATGATTCGTCGTCAGTACTATCATTCAAAGTGGGCCATATTCCTGTGTCTCGATCATCTCAATGAAAGTTGAAATACACTGAATTGTGTTTGTTATTCATGAATAATGCAAAATATCATCCATTCATAAGGATATACGTCGGATTACGGAGTAATGCTGGGCGAGTAACATGCGACTGTATATCACCGATATAGTACGCCCCGCCAACTCCCACTAAACTAATAGGGAGCAGCAGCAGCTTGGCACTGGAAACATTCAGTTGTCGACCTACGACTGATAAAATGGGTACTTACAGCCTTCAACTGTTCGAGGTACCATGAACAGCTTTGCATGTCTGCCTTATCCAAGCACTTGGTGAAATCCCTAGCCTGAACTTCACAAGAAGCGCTAGTGGGCTGGTATGCTTGTTGTTGTACAGGCGCTGCTGGCTCCACGGGTGCAGCATGTGAGCTGGAGCCGAAAAGCATGGACGAGATACCATGACCGATGGTAGATCCCACGGCGACTGAACCAGCTGTTGCAGCCATCTGTGCGAGCATTCCGGGACCACTAGATGCCTGGGTGGTGGCGGGTGGTGCGGGGGCGTGTGCTGGATTACTATGGGCTGCAGCAGGAGGCATTGCGGCTGTGTGGGCACCGCGAGACTGGGTTGGTGCGGGAGCTGCAGGCTTGGCAGCTGGGCGGGAAGAGCGCGATGAACGCTATAAATAAAATCAGCTGAGCCCGCAGCAAATACAGATAGTGAAATTTCTTACAGGCATGACGAGTTTGGGGTTTCGGTTGATGGCAGTTAAGAGCAAAGTTTCTTCGGGTAGAACTGGATGGAATTTTTGGTTCGGCGAAGCAACCCTTTTATATCCTCTCGCCGAGCGGCGCCTGCACGCGCGGCCTTTCCTGCCGAACTTCACACGGTTACAATATGATATCCTTTTTGAGAAATCGACAAAGTCCGAACTGCTTCAAAGTTGCAAAGTCTTTGCTGAGCTTGCTGTGTTGCACGACAAGCCCCATGGCGACGTTAACGGCGGCGGCATGCATCCCCCTCGGTTCTCAGTTGAGGAAAAATGTACTCTCTCCACACTCCATACGCGCGTTCTCGACCTTAAAGGTCGCATCAAAGCGGTCCACCAGAACTACTCCATCTCCAGAACACCCGCCCTCAATACCTAAGGCTTTTACCACAAGTGGACCAGTGCTTGCCACTGCAGCTGCTCTCTCGTCCAATGTTTCGAGCAAACGTGCAAACAAAAACGAGAAGAAAGTGAAAAAGGCTCCCCCAGCTCCAGAAAGCACCGAGGCGCAGCTCAAACAAATAGAGACCATGATGAACATGGCAAACACATCGAACCTATTTCCCACCATGGATATGTGGGGTGCCAAGATGACGACTCTCGGTGTGTATATCTCCAGTGAAAGCATCGCTCAAGCTCAACCTATGACCCATCCAGACGTAGAGATACCACGCGAGGCTACGCTACGCGTGCTTTTCACAGATCCAGTCGCGTTCTGGCACGCAACACAGTGCAACTTCTCCAACTGGTTGAAGAATACGTTCAGGTTCGCGTCAAGTAGCATAGTACCTTCGTTTTACCTCTCAGCCACCTTTGCATCTTATGCAGCATGTACACCATTGCCAAAGCTCGAGCGTTTACGGGAGTGAAGTTTGACGGTGATTTCCGATATAGTCACTTATTCCTACCGCGTACATGGCGTCAGTTGGGCAACGTCAGCTCAGCTTCTCCAAACTCCTGGCTAGCGCCACTGCGGCGTGTCGCAATGGATAATTATCTGGCTATAGGCCGTGCCATAGCTGAGTGTGTACGTTTTTCACGGAACCCCCCCATCATATTGAATTGTGCCAATAGTAAAGACCAAGCCACTCTCAAGGTACTGACAACGGGTGACCACGCCGTTAAGGTGAACAAGATCATTCGTATTCGTCAGCCTGGACAGGTGTGGCAGTGGAAAGTTACAAGTGACGTCTCAGACAAAGCTTTTTTCCAGGAGAAAAGTTGTAAGTATCTCCCAACGTCACGCTCTCCGAGAATTCTTACGATTGACACGTGGATTCACTCGATAATTTAGTATTCCGTTCACTTGAAACATCACCGGTAGCCACAGTCGTGTCCATCCGTTCCGGCGAGGTGTACATTGCGAAGGAACCTCCGAAGCGTGGTAATCGACTGGTGATACATGCACTAGTGAAGTTCGAGACTAAGCAGGTAAGAGTCCTTGGACATGGTGTAATTTGGTGAACGAGCTTACCGTTACTCCAGGAACTCAAAGTATTCACCAAGCAGGGTCTGGAAGTAAACTCTGGATCAGCAGAACCCGATCGTGTCTTAGAAGAATATCTTGTGTTCGAGAAAATTGGTTGGTATGACAATACCTGGCAGGTGAGGGACCAGATCTACAAGTGAGCGTGTGGATGGCAAATACGATGAGCGACGGCCTGACGGAGATCTTGGCGTTTGTGGCCCCAAATCTCGAATTACATTACTGATGATTTCAGTTATGGATTAGTTACATCGATGTCAATTGTTTCAATACAGAGGTAGTACCGTACACACAGTTACTAAGTACAGTACACTACCTCATAATGAATGACTGGACCCGGGAACCATGTTGGTTCCCACTAAATTATCATATTTAAAGATATGATCATCAGTCTACATAAAATACGCCAATGTACCACATGGTGAGGATAGGGGATGAGTGTTGATGCTGCTGCAAGGTATTTTGCAACTCTGGTCCAATGATAGTACAGTCTGAAACGGGCACTTGAACCAACACCATCACTTGAACCAAACACCCATAGCGCAATGCTCGCACAATATGTTACAAAAGTGCAGGCTAGCTTTTTCTTGTCTTGTAGTCACCTTCTATATAATAGCCTTCTTGTCTTGAATATGTTTTAGGATCTTGCGCTGTGTGTTGAAATGTAGCAGAAATTTCACTATTTCAATGCTGCAAGACCATATTGAGTTGTACTCGTCACGCAAGTCCATGAACTTGATGGATACAACCTCAGACAACAACTACACCAAAGTAAATTTGTAGATAATACATATAATTGCCTGCCAGCACGATGCCACCGGGTGGAAGGTCACAAAATTGTTGGAATATTCGATCAGAAGTATTCGTGTTGACTCGTGTTGTCCACGAGTCACTTACTTTATATACACACCCGCTTACAATAGGATAGTCAAGTGTCGAGTTTGTAACCCCATATCATCTACCATCTGGAATCACTGAGCGCACGCAATTAAATTCCTACAAAAATCTGCACTATCATATCTTAAGGTGTTATCAGTGGCGGGTGATAAGCCGCATATGGTTTGGACCCTTCACTTGCTGCCAAGACTTGCAAAAATGCCCAATGTGCTGTTCACCCTCGGATCCACCAAAAAATGCGTCACCCACTATCTCAGACAAAGAAAAAGCAACTTGTCAGTGAGGAGAAAGAAATAGTAATTAATGCGGCTGTGGAGGCATATAATATTGAAGTTCCAGTCTGATCACGGTGGGAGTGAATAGTTTATCATGACGTTATTGAGTGTAAAGATGACGTATCTCTGATTTACTTCTTTGGTACTGGTTCAAGTGGTGGTGGAGGTTCGACCTCGAAACAAAAATAGAAACACCGACCGATGTTGTCGGTTAGTGACAGTAACGATTGTACCGTAGTGTCCAGAAGTGACCTTCCTGCCTCCCGCACTTGGATGCTACTTGCTGCACCCTCCCTGGCTGCTCACGCTCAATACTAAGCGGGCACCTCAGCTTGCTACCGTAGTTTAACTATCTATGTGTATCACTTCCTGGACACATGCTATCGCTCTCCGCAGTGCCCGTATCCAGTGATCTCCTGCGCCTCTCCACCTTCGCCGCTCCCTCCTCCGAGATCGCCTTGTAGATAACACCTCCATCTGCCTGATACGAGTTCAGTACTCCAGCTGCCCCCATCTTCCCTGCTTGGTTTCATTTAAGTGAGAAATGAAATTAAGGCGCAAAATCAGTCAGAGTCAGATGACGAGTGGGCGGGCCTTCATTCTCTTTCGCTTTCAATCTCATGGCAATGGGAATAAGCCGTAACAAGTTGTCGTAAAGTAACGAAAAGCAATCTGACACATTTTACTGATTCAAGAAACGCGCCACGTCCAACTCTTCAAGATCGAGCTTACATTGTGCCTATCATTTCGGTCGATCCCACGCGTTCAAAAGCTTCGTGTCTGCGTGAGTGATTATGCATTGCGCTTCGCTTTATCGACCTTTTGATTTTGTTGCCCTGAACATCGTTAGATCTGTGTCCGTCAGCATGTCCTGATATTCCACTGTAAAAGATATCGAGATGGACCAACTTCGCACCATTATAGAGTCGATGCCCGCTGTCTCACCGATCCTTGCAAAGGTTTGTTATACCTATTTGCGCAGCTACGATATTATGTGGTACGTAAAGCCAAAAGTTATGTTGTCTCTGAGAGATCCGACGGTGGATGTCCCTATCAGATTACTGTCACTCAGGGTCTGTACTACCCGCTGTTGTAAAGCATCCCCAATCAGCGCCAACCTGAGAGGTATGACAGGTCCCTGGTTCCAAGCTCTATATAACATGCTATTTCTTTCCAACTCCCTCTGGTTATCTCCACACTCACCAGTGGATAGGCCGCCTCGACCGCTTGTTCTCATTGTCTTCCCCGACCTCCCCTCACTTCATCAGTGACCAAATTTGGAGTCATGTCATCCAACAGCCCATTATTCCTTGAACGATCTCGTCTGAACGGAATAGTATTAGGGGGCGTATCCTACGGTATGTTTTCTGTTGAGCATCCGGGAAGTAAGCTTATGTACCGCAATAGGCGTATACTTTCTCCTTACAATACAATCTTTGGCCGCTCTTACGCGACGGCCCCGACAGGGGAGGGGAATTGCTGATAATCGTCTCGCGCTCGTTTTTTACATCGTCATCACGTTCATATTGGGAACGATAAGCTTTGCTGCAAACGCAAAATTTACACAGATGATTTGGATAGACCTTCGCGATGTGCCTGGTGGACCGCTCAAGTTAATTGAGAACGAAATGAATTATCGCATCAACATTCTGGCGCTTTCCTCGTAAGTACTATTGCCCGTCCGCCTCCAGATATTTAGTATTGACGTTTTCTCATCTAGTGGTCACGTTCAGGAGTGGTTCATGCAAGCTCTGCTCGTGAGCCGCATAGTTTGCTGTATGGGTTTGTGAAATTCTGATGCCTAAATACTTAGCTTCACCGATGTTTTATGATATGGAATTGGGCAAGATGGGTGATAATCCCGATGATTACAATCTATATTGTCATGATCGGTAAAGTTCATCTTTTACCAGATGCATTAGTCACTGATGAGCCTTGAGCAGCACTGTCAATTTTCATCCAGGTAGAGGCGAGCACCGGTATCGTATTTTATAATATCGGCACCGAGCTCGCCTACCTTTGCATCCAAGCAGGGCTCACGGTGATCTATACTGTTCTCGTGGCGGGTCGTTTGCTCGTCATGCGAAGGAACATGAGGCAGGCCTTGACGCATTATGATTCCAACACCTATGATGCCATCGTCATTATGGTCGTCGAGTCTGCCGTGGCATATTCTATCTTCGCTGTTATTTTCATAGTTTCCTTTGCTCTGCATTGGAACGGTATATCTACTCTATGCTTCCTGTCTATTGGTCAACTGCAGGTAAGCAGGCGAAACCCAGATCACCTACGTCTCTGATGCTAGACCTTTTGTTGAACCAGGGCATCGCGCAATTGTTCATCATTATTCGTGTTGCAACGGGGCGAGCAGTTACAAGCGAATGGTCAACATCAGCTGCTGCTGCACCTACTACAGCACTAGAATTTTCAGGCACTGTATCGAACACAACAGAAGGATCAAACGATGAAAGAACGGCTAGGGTAGGGCAGGGCACCGTTCATACATCTTCTGCTTCCGAGAAGGAGCTGTGTGTAGTATAGCACAGGTGCTGTGAAGTTGATGTAACTTTATGCTTGATTTATACATACTTTCGACTTTGTGTTTGCTCTCGTGACGACATTCTTAGCGAGAGGA
>PVYP01001795.1:0-10034 GCA_002995295.1 Rhizopogon vulgaris
TTTGCAGCTGCGAACTGCCCGAACGAGGGATGCACCGGGTCGCGAAGCTGATAAGAAGATGAATAAACAGTGGTCAGGCGCTGCGAGCCTGTATGCTTTGCATCTTCATGCTGCATACGGGAATGTTCAGATAAAAACTCTTTATCGCAGTACGTGCATTCAAATCCAGAATGCACGGCCTCGTTATGTTGCTCCAGGGCGCCTTCGGAGCGAAAAGTCTTGTCGCAAAGGTCGCAACAGAGGTCATGCTTTGCTCTCTCATGCTGATCTCTTCCATCCTCGGTCGTGAATGTACGATCGCAGTGAGTGCACTCGTACTCTGGCTCTGGGTGCTTCGTTCTCTCATGTTGGTCTCGTCCTTCTTCAGTCGTGAACGTGCGGTCACAGTGAGTGCACTCGTAATCTGGGTGCTTCGTTTCCTCGTGTTGGTCTCTTCCTTTTTCAGTCTTGAACGTACGGCAGCAATAGGTGCACTCGTACTCCCGCGGGTGCTTCGATTTCTCATGTTGGTCCCTTCCTTGGTCAGTCGTGAACGTACGGTCGCAGTAAGTGCACTCGAACTCTTGCGGGTGCTTCGACTTGGTGTGCTAGACGAACAGTTCAGAGGAAGGATAGCGAGGAATATGTGAAGCACACCATAAGAAGAGCTTGCTTGTCGATAAAAGAACGACCACAAGGGCTGCACACAGGCATGGTGGTAGCACTGATAGATTAGGGGGTAAGAGAATTTGTTGCTGTGATGCTGCCACTGGCACCAAGCCCGACTAGCTGATGCTACAGCACTCGAGGAAAGGGTAGAGAGTGAAAGACGCTTAAGTGAGATATATAGTTCGGTTAACGAAAGAGAGCATGAACACACCTTCGACTTGCTGCAGACTTGCACTATGATGACTTTGTGGTTCCGTTGTGGATTTTACATTGCCACTGCTATTGTCAAGTATTTGATTGGTTTGGTATTATATAAGCAGTAATACCATGGCAAAGGCACGACAATCAAGCATGTATACTCAATAACTACAGAGACGGACTACGCATCATAACTTTCACAGGTGGTGTCAATGCGGAACAAGCAGTAAAGCAAAACTGCATTCCTACACACGGGGCATCGCGAGTCCCGTATCACCGCTTCTGTGATGCACCTGCCAGTGTAAAAGAATTTTCGTTAATCCAAGTCCAAGGCAAGCATAAGCTTACTCACGCGTTACAGAAAAGATGACCACATGTGGTCGTCGTCAGATCCTCACACGTATTTCTTCGACAAATTCTGCAATTATATGGCGACAGAGAATTTGTACCAGAACCAGAACCAGAAGTTGAATGAACAGAACCGTTCAATCTCCCTGCAGCACGTCCCGTCCTCAGTGGTGCGAAACGAGGAAGTTTGCTGGCATCTATGCCCATCTGTCAATTGAAGATTCGTGGAGAAACAAAACAAAATCGCTGACTTAATCTCTTCGGTATACCATATTTTCGCCTGTTTTGCATCACGGGAGGGTCGAAAGAGGAATCGCTTGAATCAGATGATTGATTGTCCCACATCGGCTCCGACATGATACTATCCTCGAATCGTACTTCACGGCGTCGCTCCCGAGAGGATGCGGTAAAACCGATTGAGGACAAACTAGGGGATGGCAGGCCTGGGCTGTGAACGTGATCCGCAGTCGAAGTTGCCTGCGCTGGGTGAGTGACGGCAAGATATGCACGAGCTTCGCGCAAATAGTCAGGGGTCACATTCGAAGAAATATCAATGCCTGCAGACTCGGGTGAAATGAAACTTGGTGACGCCGAAATACTGCAACGGAATTAAGGTGTGGAAGCAACACTTCACTTGGTAACCATACCTGACCGTGTGAGAAGTACCATTACCATTAGTTGCAGGTACCTGCAAGCGAAGCACCGGTACAGCAAAATCTGTTGGCCGTTGATTTAATGAATTCTGCGATTTGGGTGACATCCTTGACGCAGCCTCGCCGCTTAATGTTGACCAGCCAGAGCTCGATACTGGAGATGTACCGAGTTCAGGGAGCTTTATCACGGGAGAGTTCATCTCGGGTGATTTCGCTGAGGCAATAGACTCTTGATCGCTGTGACCAATGCCATTACCATTCACCTGCTGAGACGGAGCAAAAAATGCTGGGGTTTCCGGGCACGGGCTGAATGGGCTACGAACGTCTGTGCCTGATACCAACGGTGTACCAACTGCCGGTATGTTAGAAAACGGTGAGTATGGCGAGCCAGAATGATCAACGGGATAGTAAGTCTCCAGATATGCGTCCTTGATGGTGGAGATGGGTGGGGGCGAAAGCGTCCTGGATGATGACCGCGATCCGACGCTCGATCGTGTCAGAACCTTCTGGGACAGAGGACTGGAGTATCCACTGCTACTCGGAGGTAAGGGGATGAACTGGGCATAGGTGGAGTCAGCATCGCCAGAAAAGCCCCATGTCGAGTTGACTAGATCGGAGGAAATGGGGTTAGGCATGCGCTTCTCGGAATCAGCAACCCCTTCCCCGCTATTATCTAAATAGTCGGGATCGAGATCTTGTATTGCAGCGTTGCCGCAATGTGGCCTATGCACCACAAACAGATGCTATCGGTCACGTTAGAATATTGCCTGATGAACCGGAAACGAAAACAAACATGTTGATACGCGTCCGCGTCTGCGAATCTCAGTTCACAATCCATGCATTTCGGGTGGGCTACGAAGTGTCGAATATGATTCTGTAACGCCTCGGCAGACTCAAACTGCCACTGGCATAGGTGACAATAAGCCTCTGGGTGTTCCACCGCGCCGTGCTACAGGACGATCTGAATCAGGATGTCAATGACAATGGGACTTACGCACCGTAACAAATTCAGCTTGGTCACTGAAGCCGATTTGACATATGTCGCACATGGGATGGTTGCGCGATGTTAAGTAGTGCATGGGAAGTTCTCCAGGATCAAACAATGCACCGTCACACAATTGACAGGATATCTGAGGATGAACCGCTTCTGTGTGCTGGATGCGAGCTGAATGATCTCACAGATAAACCATGAAAAAGACGACATTACATTATAATATTCGGTTGCATCCCGGAAACTTAGGTCACATCTGGTACAGGACGGATGGACGACAGCCGGAGAGTCTCTGTAGTGCAGATGTAGGTCTTCTTCCTCGGCGTACCTCGTTTGGCAGATTTCGCAACGATAAGGAGTGGCATGATCCACGAGGTGCTCGTTCAAAAGGTCCGCGTTTGCGAAGACACCCTCGTGACAAACAGGACACGAGTGAGCGGAGGCGATGTGCTCCTGGAGGAGTTCCTCCTTCTCACACGCAAATTTACACATGCCACAGGTGAAAGAGTGTACCGCAGCCCTGTGGTCATCCAGTGATTTGGGGAACTTGAAGGACCTGTCGCAGAAAGGGCATGAATGAGAAGCTGGCGGAGAAACAGCACGAGGCGGCTCTGGGTGTGACACTCGGCGATGCTAAATAGGTTTGAGAGTGAGTGATCGCAACAAGCTACGTTCAAGAGAAACTTGCCATTGCATAAGCTGCATCATCCTCGAACCTTTGATTGCACTCAACACATGTTGGGTGCACTGCGGCGACATGAGCATCAAGAACCTGTTGAGATGGGCAAGTGAGCCGACAGATGGCACAAATAGGCCCCGCAGGATGAGCGGTAACCATGTGGGTAGAAAGCTTATTTTTCTTTGAGAACGTCTGGGCGCATGACGGGCAAGGATATACTTTCTTGCCATGGACGGCCCGCATGTGATCAGTGAACCCGTCCACGGAAGAAAACGGTTTTTTGCACGTAGGACATGATTGTACTTTGGGTACGGCATGCGACGATAGTGCATACGACGTAACCGATTCGCTACCGGCATCGCTGCTGGAGACGACTAGAGCTTGATGAGTGATCGAAGATGGGCATGGGGATTTGGGGAGATGGACTACGCGCATGTGGTTCTGGAGCGCATCGAGACCATCAAACTCCGTGTTACAGGATGCGCAGGGTAACTTGACTGGGATTGTAGCTTTAACTTTGCTGGTGGATGCAGGAGGATTCCCAGATCCTGCGTTATGACTCTGAGTGTGCATGATGAGCTCGCCGGGCGTCATAAACGTCTTAGAGCATTTCGGCGCTTTACACTTGTGGTGATACTTGGTTGCCAGATGTTGAACAAGTGCAGCATTCGTCTTGAAAATTTGCTGGCATAGTTCACACCTCAGGCTTTGTCCTGTTGAATGCGAGTTTTTAATGTGCTTAAAAGCGAATACGAGTCTCAGCACGGAAAATGAACTATCTAAAGAGAATTGCTACTCACCGCTTCTAACGCAGTCTTCGGAGTGAAATCCACCTTCGTGCCAGGTGGGCATAATGGACAGAATGGCATAATGAGGATAACTGTGTTGAATCTGAGGATGGAAAGTTTACAGAATCTGCTAGTCCAGCACGTCTTATGTATACGACGTTTGCTTGGACACGACTCTGGCGCATGTGAGCGGCGAAGATGGGTGTTCTGGAAACGTGCCTCAGCGCTCAACCTGCGAAAGCATGCCTGTTTGATATGCCAGTTATTTCTTACTCCTCCTTATTTCCAGTTATAATAGTTCAAATTATTTCGTTCTAACACTTCAAGAACATCACCCATGGCCATATGCAAAGGATGTTGGGAACATCTACGAATGAACATCTACGAATCGACGATTCGACGAATGAGATAAACGAATAAGAACATCGATAGAAGTAGTAGTGGGGCTACGGCCACTTGGCATGCGGACGCAACGTGCTATGAGTGAGTTCAGTCTCGCCTCATGAAGCTCAATATTCAATATTCAATCTTGAACCAGAGCGATGCATTGTGTGTCCATCTCGATTCCCCTGTCACGGCCCGGTGGGTCACTGTGGGTGGGTGGCCGCCTTAGCTCTTGTACTGCCACCTCGATAGTGACTCGGAGCTATCTCCAGTGTGTGACTTCATCGACGCTTTCCTGCTCAAGCAGTAATGAATAATTGTCTAGGGAATTGTGTACTGATGCTAGTGCAATATGGCAAGGCCAATTCCACTGTCTCGTTTTCCAGCACGGGTTAAGATCCCTTATCAAATTCACTTCAATACACTTTCTCGCTCCTCAATTCATTCCCTTTTCAACAGTCCGCTGTTATATTCACCAACATATCCGTATGAAGCAGTACAGCCAGGCAGTCCAAGGTTGTAAGGGTTATTTGCAGGTTCACACTTGGAGTTATCTCCTGCATATTCCGGACAGATATCGCTGGGGCCAGCTGTAAGTTCCCAGTCCTGGGATTTCCAAAAAAGTTAAAAGTGGGCATGTATCGCTATGAGAAAGTTCACTTACGGCTGACGCACTGTACGAGCACCCTGTGTACGTTCCCGGATCTGTGACAGAGGGGTAATAACACGAGATGGTATCGCCTGAGCATGTCCAGTAATTGAGGCATGCATTCCCTTGTGTTACGCTGATTTCCTGATAGACGCAATTGGGGCAGGCCTCACAGGTGGCCCCAACTCCAGTGCTGAGCGCAAGGAGGTTGTAAATGATCAAGGCCACGGCAAGCACAGAACGAGTCATGGTTTTTGGAAAGGATATACACTGGCATGTTAACTATCAGATCTAGAAGCAAAGCGGGTGACACGGTTAGGGAAACGTACACGGCGTCGTTGCAACTACTAGTTCTTTGGCTATGGAGTCCAGACAGTTCAAGTTGATCGATGAACTCTTATATACATTAAGCAAGTTGCTTCAGGTACAGCTGGGTGTGTGGTATCCCATGAATGTTGCGTTCCGTGTCATATGATACCCGTCTATTCGAATAACATTAGGGCGATTAGTGGTCTTTGTCTACCCAGGCACATGGTTGCTCACTGTAGCTCACCCACTATTTCCAGGGTTAGGTTATCGCGTTGCTTCTCATGCACTTTAACAGTGTAGATATTAGCGACCAGTTACCACGCAGTCAATAAGGCGGGACTTTTCTCCTTCGTAGACCGCACCAGTTATTTAATTATCCGTGTCTGCGAAAAGATGGACGAGTACCTAAGAACGGAGGCTCCTGGTGATTCGCCGTCTTCCGGTCCTCTCCTTGCACAACATGTGCTCGACAAGTGACGGACGTGGTGAACAATTCCTGAAATATAGGAAGTAGCCACTGTTGTGAGAACACCAACAAGTTATGTATTTCAATCGCTGTGACTTGCGACTCGTTACATGTGAGCATTTTTGTTGCATGTCGGTGCGCAATCTACTCAAAGTGCGAACGAGGGCAGTCCATCCACACAATTTGAGTCGTTGCGCAGGCCAGCAAGCCGTCCGTTCTCAAATGATCATGTCTGATAGATGCTGGCATCCAACTAGAGGTTGGTATTGAGTATTTTCGAACCGCCCACGTACAGCGACAAGTAATTTTTAGCCCACCATTGTTAGTGCTGTTGTCACGGAAAACGCAGTTGTTGCGAGCCTCGACGATGACGCGGAAGACAACGTCGACTCCTCGAGCACGATGTCACGGTATTTAGCCAGCAACGGCCCGAGCGGGTTTGAATGCCGCTTCTTCTTCAATTTACTTACATGCAAACATAAATAAGACCTCCGTGCATTGATATTGCGCGTATGCTAGACGCAAAGTCCCTGGACACACGATACTATCATGCTCTGTATGTATCCTCACCAACGTACCCGTATGAAGCAGTGCAGGCGTAGTCAACGATGTATGGGTTATTTGGAGGTTCACATTTGGAGTTATCTCCCGCCGCCCCGGGGCAGATATCGCTGGGGCCAGATACAAGTCCCCACATCTGAAATTCCCCAAATTGATAAGTGTTCGTGCATTGATGTGGTAACAGTGATAACTTACGGCCGACGCACTGTATGCGCAGGCGGTGAACGTTCCCGGATTTGTAGCAGAGGGGTAGTTGCATGTGATGGTATCACCAGAGCATGTCCAATTGTCGAGACATTCATTCCCTTGTGTTGGGCTGATTTCCTGATAGACGCAATTAGGACAGGCCTCACACGTGGCCGCGACTCCCGTGCTGATCACAAGGAGGTTGCAAATGATCAAGGCAGTGGCTAGTGCAAAACTTGCCATGTTCTGGACAGGATATTGATATTTCACCAACGTTAGATCTAGCAGCAAAACGAACAAGACTTTTGGGAAACGTACAGTGTCCGAGTTGCCCAAGTTTCAAGTCCTTTGACTAAGGACAATCGACCTATTTATCATCCCTTAAATACCGTCAGTAAGTCGCTTCAGGTACGTGGTGGGGTCCCATGAATGCCAGCGTTCCATATGGTACTTGGTGTGGGTCTGTTCCAGTAAAATTAGCCAGTTTCAAGGTAAGCGGCCAGTGTCTGTCATCTGATTCCTAATTATTAGGGCTACTGCAGATCGGCAGATCTCTGGCGAAAGTTGCGCACTTTACTCGCACTCCCGAGTCACCTTAGTATCGTGATTGATTTGTGAGTACATGCGAGCATGTGTGTTCAATGTGCAGGCGCTGATCAGGTGACGTACTCGAGGGAAAGTCACGACTGACATCAGAACGCACGTTGAAAAAGGAGGCAAGTGAGGACTGACAGGTTGTTCATGTCCTGTACATGTTCGTGTTCTCGACTTCATCTCCGGCGGGACGCGGCGCTGAAGACTCTCACCTCGATCGTTGCCACCATGCTCATTCCTCTCGCAAATCAAATCAGCTGATTCAGTACTGCAAGTTTGTGAGCCGAACGACCAACCATTGGTAACCACACTCATGCTAGTATAATAATATCCTTGATGAGAGAAGGTCCGCGGAACGTCAAGCTTCTGAGGTCCATAGTCTGCACGGCCGCCTTCAGTCATGTCAAAATAACCAAAACATGGCAAGTTTCTGGGCAAACTTCTGCTGCCGTTTTCGATTAGCACTTCTCTTAGCATTGCATTACGGTGTGTACGAGTGGATTTTGTCACGAATGCTTTCTTGTGCCAATAATAGCAAACGGCAGGCTCCGGTCGTCTTTAGATCAAACCCTTGACACAATCCAATTGCGAAAATGGACGCACCAACTTGTCTGTTATGAGATGTGAGCTGATGTGAGGGCGGCACCGGTGGAATAACATTCATGGGCCGATCGTTTTGGAGCGGGGGAATAATGGGATGCGTGACAGAACGTGCTGGTGGGATTTCAGAGTTGCCATAGCTGCAACAGCGTCATAGTCACTTCCATACATACAAACACAATATCATTCATTGTGAACAAGCAGGTTGTGAATTTCAGTTGATATATGATTTGTATAGGGCTCTCCACATCTTATTACCATCTGTTTCAATCACATCCTGGAAAATAATGGTCAGTCGCTACAACAGTTATTACGATGTCTGAAAATCTTTCTTACCCCATGGCAAGGGATAATTCGGTCAAACTCCCAATTAGCGACTGTATTTGCATCACGGCGCATAGCTCTGACATTGCATGAGCGTTAAAGCAGAGTAAGGAACAAGACACGGACTGTGCGTCAACTGTTACGCCTTTGATAATAGACTTATGGATCCATGAGTCTGGTTTGACGCTACCAAAAGCCGAAGAGGATGATTTTGAATACTAGTCACACGGTTAGCACCGTAAGTGACGACACAAAGAAGGTGCAGACTTGTTCATTAGCTGGTAGATTCAAAAGCAAGTCAGCTTCAATGAGCGACTTTGATGGCATATGCAGAAAAGCCACATCCTTATTCCTGAAACCTGAAAAATAACTGTAAAACATCAGCTGACGGTCCTTCTAGTAAATGAGAGAGCACAAACCAATGATTGATCTATATAACTCGTCACATTTTGTGGGCCAACAAACAACATAAATCGAGGCTTACCTCGTCTTCAAAGCCGTAATTTGTGTCGGGAGAGTCACGGCCCCACACTGAAGGCACAACTTCAGTGACTAAAGGACAGGACAAACGAACTGCAATGACATACACCCGTCAAATTTGATGCTCTTGTCACTCATGTTCGGTATGGCAGCTTCAACACCAATTAACTTCGCGTTGGGGTAAGCCTTCTTGAACTCTCCTGTCAATATTGAGCCAAGAGTCAAGACACCAGTAATCTTGCGAACAATCAACGGACCTAGAAAGAGGTGGTGGACAGCGTCGGCGCCTACGATGTACCTTGGAAGTTTCGAGACACATTAGCGTGTATGAGCGAGAGTTGAATGATGCTCATTGCTCACTTGACTTCGCCCAGCTCATCAATTTTCATACGCGTTTCTTCATTCAGCGGAGTCGACGCAAGTACCCAAACGCCTCCCTTTCTTAATTTAATGGCAGTGGACCGCCCTCCCATCGGAAATAGTCCCAGTCGTGCAAAAGGTCTGTTCAATGTGAGGCATTAGAGTGTGGCATACTCAAGTTAGTCAACCTTACCTGGAAAAGATCCAGACATCCTTCACGACCTTCAGAGAAACTCAATAAGAACATTGTCTGCAGAAAGGTGCGAGGAAAACAGACCTCTCGAATAACAGTATCACTCATGGTCGTACAAGTTCAAGTTGGAGTGTTTGAGAGGGCGGCGTGGACTTCCCATCACACGTCACGATGATGACGCACTGTTTTCTAGCTTTACATAAGCACTGCCAGTAACGTTCCATTTTCAACATTGGCACCGAACCTGGTAGTATATCGGATAAGTACACCTGTCATGCTTGAAACATGGCTATGGGAGAGCGGGGTTCGACTCCCCCGCCTAAACGACTCTTTTTAATAAGCTCAGCCAATTTGTTTTTTGTATCGAATTTTCACACTTCCATTTTCAACAGTGACTTGACAGCTCTCCCATGGTAGTATATCGATAAGTACGCCTGTCATGCTTGAAGCATGGCTGCGGGAGAGGGTTCGACTCCCCCGCCTAAGAGACTTTTTTCATAAGCTCAGCCAATTTTTTTTTTGTATCGAATTATCACACTTCCCTTTTCAACAATAGCAACTCTCTGGTAGTAATATACTAACTTTGTGTTTGCTCTCGTGACGACATTCTTAGCGAGAGGAGA
>PVYP01001833.1:23951-34559 GCA_002995295.1 Rhizopogon vulgaris
TTTGTAAAAACGCGTATCGATGAATGTCACCACAGGACCAGGGCAGGCATCTAGCAGGGTTAGAGTGAGACTAACAAGCTACACGACGTCAGCGTAACTTTGTACGCGGCAAAAGTATAACCTACAAATCGGCGTAGAGCAAGTGGAACATAGTCCGACTCTTCTTTAAGGCAGTATTCTCTATTGGTGGAACATGAGTACGGAGACGTACTGGAGAGATAGACTGACGGATACTCTTCCACCACTTGCAGAGCAGCAACCCAGGCGTGATAACGAATGACGTCCATTTCCACATGCTCACTGACGTTCTCTGGGGTCAGGAAGCATCCTTGTACGTCATGAATGCCCAACGCTGATCATGACATCAGTCAATTGTATCGGGAAACACAGCCTTTGGTGGAACGCACCGGGAAGGTCAGTTGTGTGTCCATAAATCTCGACCTCCTTGTAAGGGAAGGAGGGAATGACCCCCATCTCCTCTGCCTCATTGGAAGAGGGTTCAGGTAGGGATTCGATGTGACTGCTGAGCCAAAAGTCCAATTTGACCTTATCCTTCTTCGTGATGGGGTACGTTCCCGTGTAATAACTTCGTTGAGGCTTTTGCGCGTGGCGGAAATAATCATTGGCAGTGGCGTTGGGCGTAGGCATCGTGCGAAACAGGCAACGTTCCCTGCATGGCCGGCGAGCTTTTTGAGGTAGTGGAATGTCCACAACGTTGACAAAAGACCATTGACATTGTGGCTCATTGTGGTAGGTCCCGTGATTTGACTATCAGATGTGGCTTGGCCTGGATTGCTGACTCTTTTACTGCATGTCAGAAGCGCATTAAAGATAGACATAGGAGGCAACGTTTTGGCAACATTTGAACTGACCACGTTCATGTGCATGTCGATCGGATTTTCGGATCAAACTTCAAACTTCAGAGAAGATAGTAGCCAAGGGCGTAGCGCGATCACATCAAATGGCCATGGCCATGGCCACGGTCCATGATATGTCCCACTTCATAAGTAGACATGTGGTATAGGGCATGGCAGAGATCCCTGAAACAGGTGCCGCACGATGCATGATCCGTCGACCAGTTGTCAAGATGACGATCAGCACACGGAGCTCATGTGTCAACTCGTTTCACGAATTCAATGAATGCTCTGCGAAGTTGCCAGAGGCAGGGATGGCGACGCATGCCAAGGAAAGGCGTTCTAACCGCAGGGAGCCCTAGAATCGGCGTTAGCCCACTCCAATGAAACAGATTCTTCTTAGACTCTTCATAAATAAACGATCCAGCGAATCCGATCCGCATGTTGAATGGAAGCCTCGGCGAAGCTTGAGACGAACTGTTTCAACTGTCGTCCAAAGATGAAGAGGGCAGTGATTTTTTTGAGTCAAAAAGGTGCGGAATTATTGAGAGCGAGGCCATTTTCCATCAGAA
Source organism: Rhizopogon vulgaris (assembly GCA_002995295.1). Taxonomy (NCBI): domain Eukaryota; kingdom Fungi; phylum Basidiomycota; class Agaricomycetes; order Boletales; family Rhizopogonaceae; genus Rhizopogon; species Rhizopogon vulgaris. The sequence goes on from PVYP01001833.1 coordinate 25,378, forward strand.
AGTACACTGCCTTGATTGTTCTAGTGGCAGCTTGGCGCTTGGGGAAAGTGGCTATTTAAATTTTACAAATTGCGCCCGCCTACTATGTCGGCGACGGGGAACTTGAAGATTGAGATTCTGAGAAGAGGTATGGTGCAAGGGTCAAGTAAGTTAAATATTGCAAGCACCTACTTAGCAGAGCCGCATTGAATGAAGTTGATGAGTTTTTCCAAATAACATAACTGCTGAGATATGTACGTAATAATCATCACGGGATCTTGTAGATCTTCGAAGGCCATAATGTTACTAAAACCGCATCATCATTGATCGAAGTGCGTCAATTTGAAAGTACAGCATGTACCCGTAACATACCTCTATTTACATTAACAAACGGGGTATTATACATTCATGCACATAATAATATCCACTAGAATGCGTGATCACTTTGTACAGTGGTGAAGCTAAGTATTAGAAGCCATGAGGCTGTGAGTAGACTCTATGATGGCAAGTGAAAAATAGCGATGCAGCGAGGAGCTAGTCGAAATGCAGCAGGACAATGATAGCAATAGAACGGGGGGTATCATCTACACGGAGAAAAGAACATTCCTCGTATCTCGGCTCTACCGATGCACTTGTGCACGTTCGGCCGAGTAGGCATGCCAGTTATCCACTTCAGTATCTGGTACAGTCTGGGCAAATGGAGGGAGCGTGGTGTGATAATGACCAGATGGTCCATTATGGTTATGATGGTTTGTTGACTGGAGAAAAAAATCAACGAGCGGACCGAAATAAGTTGAATAAATTTTACGCTGTAATGATCGTCTTCAACCTTGACGGATCCGTAGTGATTTGAGTGGTAACTACTGGGAAGCGAGTGATGTGATAAAGAAGTTGGACGACTAGTAACCGGGGAATGCGATGAGTGTTGCATTTGGGCAGGCTGCTGGTGGGTGAAACATAAAACAAATGGTCACTAGGATCCAAAAAGTTCTCGTGGAGTTTCGAGGACATTACGTCGCTCGCAAGGAAAAAACACTCGCCGAAAATGGAGGACTTGAAGTAGAACTTGACCCGGACGGAGTATGGGGGATGTGATGGAAAGCAGGAGCATGCAAATTAAAGAGAGAGGACGAATTGCTCGAAACGTTGGTATGACCAGATGTGCCGTTGTGGGAGGGAATATTGCCGTACTGGTGATGGGATAGTGGTTGGGGAATTGTAAGCGGGGGCGGACGGTCACCGTGCGGGGCATCTTGCGGCTATTTAGGATGTACTGTCAGACAATAAATGAGTCTAGATAAAAGGAATACACACCATGTAGAGGTCATCCATTTTTCTCTTCTTGAAGTCACGGTCACAACTACGGTTATCGTGAAAGTTGGACAAGGAGTGTCGACGATAGTCGGAAGGTAGATGACTTCCGCGATGGTCAGCTTCCAACAAGCGTCTCAGCTCTTCATTTTCTTTCTGCAGGCGAGTATTTTCTTGTTCGAGCTCGCGAATCTTAACCAAAGGAGGCGGTAACGCCGCGACCTGGTCCGGGGTGAAGCCCAGTGCTGTCTGAAGTTTTGTGACGGTTTGCTCGAGCTGAAAATAGGAAATGAGAAAATCCGTTCAGGACGCGTGGATATGCCCGCGAGGATGAGCTGTACGGACCTGTTCGATGTAGGCTTTTCGCTTTGCACGATGGCGAGCTTGAGCTTTAGCATTACGGCTACGCTCTGGTCGATCGGGTTGTGACGAGACAGATTCAGCAGCGGAGTGAGCCATCGAGGACATGTAACGTTATAACGTAAGTTTGAGAGAGGAAGGATAAGTCGGGGTTGTAAAAAAGTTGGACGGTTATTATAGTTGGCGTTGCGGGCTCCACTTGACGCCAGCCGTCGCAACTATTCCAAAAAGAATTTCAGTGCCTCGGATTCCGAATTATTCGCTTTGAAGAGTCAGCCGACGTGTCTTCAACGCGACCCTGGTGGCAAGCTTGATTCCTTGCAATCTTGAATCAAATCTTAACGAACCTTCTCTTTGTAGCAATAATCCCTATCCTACACACTCATGTTATTTTTTGTAAATTCTTACACCCATAGAAATTCACTCACTCAATTCCACCCCGGGCGACGGCCCCCACACTGCAACTTGCAACCGCTCAACACCAAACTGGGAACCATTTATACAGAGTTTCGCCGTCGGCAGTTTGCGGTAGTTCCATCAGGCTAATGCCGCAGTGCCTTAGGGATGCCATTCCTGCGTTGATCCCCGATCACAAAAATATAATAAATCTAGTTCCGCGTGTTTTTTTTTTATTACTGTAAAAAAAATACCACTTTGATTCCTTTAATCTAATCTGAATTTAAACTCAGAACTCCGCGATTCTCCGTCACGTTTCGATGTTGTTCGCTGAGATCAGTGACTCTCCAAATATATTGGCCATATCACAGTAGGTAAAAACTCTTGCTGCTCGATATGAGTGATAGCGCTCTCAGTCGTCCTATGTGTGAGCTACAGCACTTTTACCATTGCCCCTTACTCTTTCCTGCAGGACTTGCGCAACCCTCGGATGTCCACGGTCAATTCCAAATCCCCATATTGAGACGCCTTCGCCGACCTGTCACCTGAACCATATGATTATGCCCCCCGACATTCAACATTCAGGGACTCCGCCTTTCTCTGTTTTTCATAAAATCGAACTCTGTTTTGACACTGGCTCCTCATGACAATGAAATTCTGTCATGCCCAACTGTTACTCCACAATATCTGGGCAATTGCTCAATTCTTACTCCCCATTGCTGCCTGATGCCTATGTCATATTGTCATCTTTTCAGCAGCTCTAGCGCTTATCGACGACTTGGCAATGTCGCCAAAACAAAGCGGCTATCAAATCCGCTCGATGGGAATTTTTCTTCTTCTGGCAGCAGTGAAAATGGACCCAATCACCTGCTGCCTCGGCTATACATCGGCGAACAATTAATCGAATTTCTTAGCCACATATCTTGTATCTTGGGAACATTGCTGAAGCAAAACATGGTGCCTTCGGTGAGATCCGGTCCCGGCCAAGGCCATTCATGACCTACTAGTCCACTCTCCCTGAGATCCGTTGCTTCACAAGGTAACTATGCCTCCTCTGTTCACCAACGAAATGCGACGTGGTGTCTTCGATATATATATGGTAAACAACTCCCTCCGTGACCGGCGGGGCCTTTCATCTCAGGCTTCCATATCGCGGTCATCGTATCTGGTGCTAACCTGGTTCGTAGTCTCGCGGAACGTTGAGGGTGAACCCCACCAATTCAATCGGCAACCCCCGAGTCCTCCCACGCGTAGGCTGTGCAGGTTCAAACTTCTTTCCGATGCTAAGCCCAGAGGTGATCTTCATCTATTAACCAACCTGGGTATGTTTGCCACATTAATGTCCTGCCGTTGTACGTCACAAAACCTCCCGTTCGACGCCTCACAGTCGCGTTCGAGGGTTCCTCTCATAGCTAGCGGCAGGGAACTCAGGTTCGTTCTAATTATAATCGCCGCAGTGAAGCCTAACAATAAAACACACGGACCCATTTTTGTCGCCACCAAGGCGAATACTTTGCCATCAGCCCTGCAGCTCGGAGCCTCCAGTATAGGCATGTAAGACCCGAAGGGCGACCAGCTCACCGGTTCCAACTTCGATCGTGGAACATTCCACATTGGATATTGGGGTCGCGGCTCGGGGGGCTTTTAACCGACCATCCTTCCTGATTAAGGCTTCGTTTAGTTATTTGTGTTCAAGCTAACGCGGGTGTTGATGGAGACCATCTTGTATAGGTCATATGCATTGTATGTATGCGCACTATCTAAAAATGTATGCTTTTAAAACGCAGTGCCAAACAATCTGGCCACAAACCTGAGTGTGTATACTTGAATGGAATAGTTCGAGGACTGGCGGATTCGCGATTAGCGGCAATTAAGCTATCTCTGGATTCCCCCCCGGCCTCATGGAAAGCTCCAGGCATATCTAAGCGAGATAATGGGCTTTAAGACTTGCATGGGAATAGGCATCAGGCTGAACTTCTTAGTGAAGGTAAAGGAAGTCCAACCACATTGACTTCGGAAAAATGTTCCTCCTACATAGGCTGTCGAAATCCCGAAGACGACCCTGAGATAAACGGTGTTGTCTAAGATTAAGCCATCAGGTGCGGTACCTACCATAGTATGTAATTCTGCGCTCTTCACAGTTCAGTAAGGTTTTTGTATGTCAACGTTAATAATGCGCTCAGCCGTCGGTCACGGCGAGGCAACTGTGATATAGGTGACTATGTCGTCGGCTCATTCGATAGCGGAAAGAGCGCTTCGGAATGGAACCAATTGCCTTGACATCTACCTTATTCGCGAGGATCAACACCGCTAGATCTTGCTAAACCATCCCGCTGTATCCAAAGTACTAATTCGATTCGGTTCCGGAAGGGAGAACGGATAATCACAACGAACGAGACTGAAGGCTGACACGTTGGCTGCGATTTGATCGCAGCGCCTACTCATTCACACGCTGGGGCCTTGCAGGTCGTCCTATGTAACCGGAGTGGTAAGCCGGATCCGGATTCAGTGTTATTGTGGAGTGTGCTCTGGAAATATGATCGCTTCCATCGGATTCTGCTTGTATGTCTGATATCAATGGTCGATTTCAGGGTAACTACGTTCGAAGTGATTTCCTGCTCAGGCTGCATGAAGTACGATTCGGAAGCTCCAATACCCGCAATGATTATAATACCATTTAGTCAGATAACATGGCCCGTACAGCATGCCCGAAGGTTTCACTGGCATGTTTTGCCGGAGGGAAGATCAAAGAAGAAAAAAAAGTTGGTGAATAAATTATCTTGGGCATCGATGCGAAAAATGAACAGAGATCAGCGCTAAACATGAACGGAATGACGTTTAGATGCGGTCATGACGGACTGTCATATTTCATCGTCTTCTGAAAGGACAAGTCTCCCCTTCCCAGCACGCCGAACTGGCACTGCATCATCTTCGTCCACGGCTTCCGCAGATGTATCTAGTTTTGCAGGGCGCTTAGGAACTGGCCGCGGTCTTGGGCGTGCCTTTTGAGGCTGACGTTCTTGAGCAGGACTCGGTGAACGACTTCTCCTCATGGTTCCGAGGATGTCGTCGTCACTGTTTGAGCTATTATCCCCGGCACTAGACTCTCCTGCCGGGTGACTATTGCCCACCCTGCCCTTCTTCCTAGCCTCAACGTCTTTCCCCTTTCTCCGTCGTTTCTTGGTTCCCGTCGTTCTCATCGTCGCGATTTTACCGCTTTGCGCGGCAGCTGAGGCAGCCTTCTCTCTTAATGTCTTTTCCTTTTCGAGGAAGGCCACCATGTCCCCGTATTCGGCATCACTGTCCTCAATGAACTGTGCAGACTTGTACTGCTTCTCCTCCTTCTTTTTCTTCTCCCGTCTCTTGCGCGTGGGCTCGTTATCATCGACAAGTTCCTCGTCAGAGTTAGATGGTGATCGACGTCTTCGCCGCCGTCGGGTTGTCTTGATCAAGAGTTGTGAAGCTTTCTTGCCGTCAAGGTCGATGGGATTTCCGAGGAATTGATCAATGACATTGAGGCTGCTCTGAAGGTCGGAAGGAAGAACTGAAGTTGGCACGATCCACTGTAACTCATCACCATCTACGAACTGATCAGCAGGTTATTCTTCTGCATCTAGCGAATGAATGAACCTTCGTCACGAATGGTGAATTTTAACAAGCGGAACATAAGTTTCAATGTCGAATTTTTCGTAGCGGCTTCGGCATACTCATCACTGATGTACGGTATTACTAAAAAAAGGTGTTAGCTTAGAGCAGTGAAAATCGCACAGGGTTACATACAGTAATCAAGAAATTGGGAGATTGCTGCTACGGAGGGAGTTAATTTATTCTGCGCATCATCTTCAAGGTCAGATTCATCGCCTTGGCGTTTTTGATCCGTCTCTTCAACGATCTTGTTGCGTTGACGAATGACTAGCACCAAAATCTGTGCAATTTGGAATTATTAAGAGTCCTCGGTGAAAAAATTGATACGATTACGAACATCTTTGACCCATTCTACAAGTTCCGTCTTACCATCCCCCACAAGTGCCGCGATTGCAATTCCGATTTGCTCGCTCCACGAGTAACCTTTCTTAACTTGCACTTCGGAAGGCAATTTGGTATCTTCTACCAGTTCACGCCCACGGCGACCTTTCGTTTCTGGTTCCCAGCTCGAGTACTGTTTCCAGTGGCCGCGGTTCTTGGGGAAAAATGCCTGTTTCAGATTGTGAGGGAATATCGACACCATGAGCGTCACATGCCCGATAACAAAAATGAAAACCTCACCTCCACCGCGAGGAACGTCTCTTCTCCCAATGCATGGAAGAACTTGTGCAATATGAAATTGACCAATTTAATAAGGTCCTTGTATGCCTGGTCTTTCGGCAATGACTTCTGATCATCGAGAATAGTTTTGAAAAGATTAAGCGTCGAAACCTGCAACACGAAAGTTGTATGCTAAATGACCAACATAGTTTCACACGTACGTTGAAATATAGACCTTCAGCCTTGGCCTTGATAACTTGCCGGTGGATCAAGTTCACTGCCCTCTTCATAAACTCCGGGGAATCAAAGTCCCTATAGCGTGAGAGATATGTCAATAATGTTTTTGTTATGTCTGAATTCGCAAATTTCTGCACAACAATCAACTATCAATCAATGTTTGGTTTTCAATCAGGCGACGCACCAGTTCAAAAGCATCAAAGGTAAACATTGTCTCATGGTTGACCTCCTCCTCACTATCTCCATCAGGTTCGTTCTCGACATCAGGCACACCGTCTTCATCCGTTGGCCCCTGACCTGCGATAACTTAAAAATGACACTGCAGGTGGAAAATGCGTGGCTTACCCGTGGTCTTCTTCCACTTGCTCGACTTCTTTTTCCTGACATACACCGCCCCGCTATTTTCCTTTCCCCATCGCTCCAACATGCGTAGCAAGGCGTAAGCAAGGTGCACGCTAGCATTTAAATAAGTTAGTGACTGCGTCCCCTCCTTGTATGATCGCAAGCTCTCGAGAGCGAGATCAAGAACCTCGCCATTATAGATTAGCTGTTGTTGTAAAACAGCAGCAGCCTCATTGAGGCGAGGATCGGAGATTACCGATGAAGACATGATGTCGATCAGGAGAAGGAGCTGTGTGAGGCATTCTATTCCCGCTTGTAGTTCATTCCACATTTTTGGCTGCAAAATATGGAAAATATGAGCCAATGACTCGACCACGGGACGGCCTTGATTTTCACGATACCTTTTCATCCATGGCCTGTCTCATCCGCTTCAGCACCCATATGATCCACCCACGGTCGGTAACTTCCGCTACAAGTCCGAGGTTCCATTTCCGCTCTTCCCCGGCCTTTTCTTTGGAGCGCGATGTGAGGAAAAATTCGAGGAACCACTTGGTAACATAGAGAAGCCGAAGATGATCTTTTTCTTTGATCTTCGGGCGCTCGGACTTTATGTCTTTTAATAGAGCCCGGAGGAACGCTGTCGAGAAAGTCGTAAGGATGGGGCACGTAACGAGGGACCATACAGACGATTAAACGTTGAATCCACCAACTCGCGCGCAAAACCTTGAAGCACTATCTTAGCCTCTACCGACAGGTTGTCCTCTCGAGCTAATTCGTCAACCTTGTTGCTTTTGCGAGCTTTAGAACGCTTGGAGATATCGAGGATGCTTCCGGACTCATGCGTAATAGCCGCTTGGCGATGAAGAACAAGCGGCCTGGACCCAGACCCACTTCCACGGGCGTTTGGACCTTCAATGTTTGTGTCCGAGGACGTCGCCTTCTTGCTCGTCTTAAGTTGAACGGCTATCGTCGTGCCGAAACGGGAGTGGCGGGATGATGCGTTGCGTGCCAAGTCTTTCTTTTTCTTGTCCTCTGCAGCAAGCAGGCGGTGAAGGTTTTGCGCTGGTTGCTGAAGTACCTTCAGGATGTACGAAAGAAAAATGCGTGAGAGACTCCACCTTTACTTGATCCACAGCCAGCAGATGAGGGTTTACGCCACGAAAAAAGAGGTAGAATATCTCGAGTACAAGCGTATTTGATGCATTGAAAAGAGGATCGTTCGAGGTGTTGGCAGCAATCGTCAGGAGCAAGTCCAGAGTATGTGTTTCCGAGAGTGCTTTCACAAGTCTAGTCTGCAAGGTCGAATACTCCGCCTGGTCCGCACTAAGGTGCATATTTGCAGGGAGGTCCTTGATAAATACCAAGTTCCGAATGAGATGCAGAACGAGATTTACTATCTGTCCATCACGCTCCTTCCTCTCCTTTGCGGGCTTTGAGATTGGGGGGAGGACAATCCCGAAAAGGGCCTGCATGACACCTGGCGTCAAAAGCGCGGCTTTATAGTTGAGATGGCTGAACGTCAGCTGCGTATAATCCGTCCCTTTGTCAAGTTCCTCGTCCAGCTCCTGCAATTCCTCCGCCATATCAATAGGCCAGGTCATGGCTGTCATCAAATCTGCGCATGCAATGGCCCGCTTGTCTTCCACGAGTCCCCTGCCGGCGGTTGCCAGCAATATGGGTACGAGGTCGTTGGGGAGGACCCGGGTCTCCCAGAATATACGCGCTACCGTGCGTTCATCATCTGTGTCATCCTTCCGCCAGAGCTTCTTGAGATCTCGAAGACAGCCGCTGACTTCATCGCCCATGCGGTAGGCGCCGCCTTCGTAGCCACCGAGTGCATCGACGACACGTTTGACAACGGGCTCGAGGATATCTCTCCTGTCAAGTTCTTCTGCGCCGGAACCATGCGATGAGTGAATGGATATAACGTCGTCATCCATTGCCCGAGTTGTGATGAGTACGTGAGCGCTCTACGCGAATAATTTTGAAACTATTGACTCTGGAGAGACACGGTATGTCACACCACGTGATGAAAGTCACAAGTTCTCATGAGTTTTCTCACCGTGTTCATGTCGGAGAGCGGTCATCCCCTTCCGTATGTGCAGGACCCATTTAAAGCACATATTGACAGTGGCGCAGTGCCCAGGCGCAAACCGTATCACCATCGCGATAGAGCAGTAATAATCAATTTTTTAAGAATACGCCGACGTTCATAGAACTTATCGCCCAGTAAAGACTCTCCCATGTCAGCAGGGTCATATAAGTTTCGAGCCAAACACGACTCCGAGATTTGAAAAGCACAATGGAGCGTC
>PVYP01001875.1:14529-36045 GCA_002995295.1 Rhizopogon vulgaris
TCAGACATCCACGCAAGTTATCTCGGTCAACGACTCTGATTCAAGCTCGACCAATTCGTCAATGTCGTCTATCCGAGCTACCAAGGTATGAGTAAGTCTCGACACAAAAAGCCCCTACTGAGCAGTATGTCATAGCGCAAACTTGATGATGCACTCCAAAGCCTCGACAGCGCTGTATCTCCCGCAAATCCCGCATCTGAAAGACCGACGCCGCCCAAGCGACCCCATATGACCCGTTCGCTCTACTCTACGCTCGCCAAGTATGGCATCAAGTCCAAAGAACCAAAATCACCCGTCGAGTCAGTCAAATTTCGCAGTTTTCGACTTGGATGATCTCTGAACTTGCTCTCTCGTCCTCCTCTACAAATCCCTATTTTCTCAACAGTACCACGGATAAGCATGATATTTCCAAGTCTGCCCCTCACCTCGCTGCGATTTTGGCGCGTGCTGCGTCTCACTCCAAGAACAAAGGAACTACGCATTTCGCATATCCCAGCACTCCAGCATCAGCCTCGCTCGCCTCGGATTACCGACCGTCATCTATTCAGTCATTTTTGTCGCGTCTGTCGACCTATAAGTTATCGACGTATGCAAACAAGCCGTCCCAGATCGACGCCGTGGCTGCAGCCAAGTGCGGTTGGCTAAATGATGGGAAGGATAGACTGGTGTGCGGAATTTGCGACGTTTCATGGGTTGTCGCGGGGCGAGACGGCATGACACGAGAAGCCGGTAAGGTTTAGAAGGTAGGTAAAGGACATGGGACAATACTGAGCGTTTTTCTTTCATACCATAGCCAACGCGCTCGTTGAGAAACAGCGTGCTCAGTTGGTGGGCATGCACAAAGATGGCTGCCCTTGGCGAACAAGGCAGTGTGATTGTGAGTTTTTTGTGGACCTGCACCTGGGCCCCTTCCTCACCTAACTCGATTCATTAGCGTCGATTTACCGCGTACCGCTGCAAGCGCCGATTACCATGGCACAAGACATCAAATATAACGCCCTCACACTAGAACCCCTCTTAACAGACGTCGTGATTAAGCATTCACTGGTAAGTATAACCACAGCCCTCCCCTAACCAATGCTTATATGCTTCATCAGTCGGCCTCCCAACTTTTCTCGCTCCGTGCAACAATCGCCTCACTCAAGTCTGGTCAGACGCAACAAGAATCTGAAGATGTATCATCAATGCAAGTGGATTCAGACCCTGCGCCATCTAATACTGCGATCGTGACTGCCCTCTTCGGCTGGTCATTGGCCCCGCCTTCCCCGCCCTCAGAACGTAAGCGCACTTCGTCTCTTTCCCGACTAGGCTCGCTATCCAGACCGACATCCCCATCTTTATCGAGAACTTCCTCCGTTTCTCGCAGCGCTCAGTGGGGAAGGGGAGACTCACCGTCTCCGATGCCTTCTTCGCCCCTCACTAGTATTTCACACCTGGGAGGTACACCTATGCGCGCGCGCACGCCCCGGTTGAGTGACTTTGGGCAAAGCGCACGGGATACATCTCTTCTACACTGTTCATTGTGCCAACGACGCGTCGGCCTATGGGCATTCACGTCTCGGTCTGCTACGGCTCCGCCGCAAGAAGGCAGCTCACCATCACGTCCGTCGACAAAGGAGAGGCAGTTTGATGTGCTGAATGAACATCGGTCGTATTGCCCGTATGTTGTTCGGTCGACAGTGGTGCCAAGGTTGCCCACGCCCCTTACCTCGCCTATTAGTGCAAACGCATCGGAAGATGGTGCGGTAGAGGGGTGGCGTGCTGTTTTGACCGTTGTGCTCCGACATGGGCTGAGTGAGCGGCAGCGGATGGCACGCTTTTCACTGCCCGGAGGGGGCGATGAAGTAATGCGTGAAATGGACAGCGAGCTTGAAGGTGTGGAGGCTATGGTAGCCGGTGTGAAAAGCCAGGGGGTGAGTTCATGCTCGTACCAAAACAGTTTCGAACATAGACTAATTATACTCATCTTGCAGGGGCGAGAACTGCTGAAATATGTGAAGGGGCTGTTGGGTTGATGTTTGTTCTCGTCATACTTGACATCCGGACAATTTCGCATTTGCATATCTATTTCCGACTGAATAAAGATTATTTGCGTAGAGGGCAACGTGACAACGTCCGCTTCAGGATCGCGACCAGCACGAGTAGAGGTCCGTCCAATCAATTGCATGCCGTCTACTTGCAAGAGAATGTACAACTTGAAGCAACGATGTGTCCTTACAGGCAGAATTATCCCTACTAAGTCGTCTAGGTAACCCGCGTGTGTTTCCACAGCGAATTTCACAGTCTGTTCATGTGTCTTGCTTCGGTTGCCAAGGACCGTTCCTTGCTGGTTCTTTGACCTTAATTGTTCTGCACTACTCACACATTCAAATGTGAAATGCTCGAGGATGCTGAGGATGAAGAATGAGCTGAATCGCTGACTAAGAGGGGTCGCGATGGGGGGCGATTGTTGGTCCACAACGATTTCGTCACACTGAATGTTTATGCGACCATGGTCACACTAGGCGCTTGTAGTTACTAGTATCTACTATACAATGGTTCTACAGAAGTATATAAGTATGGTGTTCTGGTTGCGACAAAAGCCATTAACCAGATCATCATCATCATCTCATCATCTAAACCAACTCTTCTCTATATCTTTCAGGGAGATATTGCTCCTCTCGCACATTCCACGGAAAAATCCACCCTCTATCATGAAAAGATTATACGGAGTGTCGAATTCCTTCGATATGATGTGAGAATTGTCCATTGAAAGACGTTCAAAAAAACCTACTGCCACCAGGCCTTCATTGAGAACCAGAATGCGGTCGTATGAAATGATAGTTCGGAGTCGGTCTGACAAATCCATCATATCGTCGTATCGCACCAGAGAAGAAGAAAAAAGTACAACGTACGGGCAATACAAAGCAGTGTGCGGTCTTTGAATTCCGTCTGGATAGTGTGCTGGATCTTGCTATCGGTCTCAAGATCAACAGAGGCTCTGAAAAAGAAGGAAAAAAAGTCAACATCACGCGTCCAGGAGGAGTACATGACTAACGTGGCCTCATCAAGCACGACGACTTTGCAGTCTTTCACTAGTGCACGAGCTAGACTGAGCAGGGATCTCTCCCCAACGCTGAGGTTCGCTCCTTCGCTCTCAATGATACTATCAAGGTTGTAGCGGTTGGTGGGAGTTTGCTTGACAGTGATGTCATCGGTGGAACTTGATGCTGTCTTCGGGGTGCTGGAATCGACCATACATGATCGATGCAGTGCATCCCATAGCTCCGCGTCATTGTGTTTGGAGAATGGATCCAGGTTAGATCGAATAGTTCCTTGGTGATCTATTAGAACTTCAAAGAAGAGCATGACAATAACAACACCAACCGCTAAACAGTAGAGGCTATCAATTTGGTAGGTCAGTCCTGTGTTAGCTGATGTAAATAAACTTTACTGACATCCTGTGGGATGATAGAAATCGTGGAGCGGAGATCTTTAAGACCAATTGTAGATATGTCGATGCTAGAAAGGGTGAGAATAATAATCGTCACAAGTATGATCAATGTACCCATCGACAGTGATTGAACCGCCAGACAACTCGACAATTCTGAAGAGCGCAAGCATCAATGACGACTTTCCAGCACCGGTCCTGAGGAGACATTGCATTAGCACACCTGGGGGATCCCATAAAATACAGCCGACCTTCCAACAACACCTATCTTCTCGCCTCCCCTGATCTTGACCGAGATACCCTTCAATACATTGGGGAGTCCTGGCCTATATGCCATCTTCACATCATTGAATTCAACAGCGCCGCGTTCAGGCCATTGTGGCGGGGGTTTACGTCCTTCGATCTCATGCGGTGCCTCCTGAGGGATCGTGTCGCCTTTGACATATTGTACCACTGTAAGATGTAAGTGATAGGGGAAGTACCATAAAATTCGCGACTCACGTCGTTCCACTGAGTTCATATAATTCTGAGGCAATAAAATAATTGAATGTCCAAGAGTGTAAAATAACGAAAGTCCTACCTCGACGTCTGCTGTCTGTCTAGTTACCATACCACACATTTGTGACAGAGTGGCTGTGTTACCAAATTGTTTAACTAGAATGCGGTGGCAACATGGAAAGACCTACTTGTATACGTGAGTACCAACCCTATCTGGGCGGCATTAATCCCAGAGACGTCTACGACTGCGAGCATAGCGATCTAACAGAATTAATTAGTGAGCCTGAGTCTATGTCAGTGCCTAAAGACTTGCAAGGAAGACCATCATTCCTCCTATGAAGTCCAACCTTATTGCCAACCACCTGAGGTAAGATATGAGCCAATGACAGGCGAATAAGAACAAGGTTACTTGCCTCTGGTTTGTAACAACGATGTATAGAGCTCTGTTCTCTAAATCAACGTAGTACCTATTGGTGCGAATGAATTGCGCCATTTCTCCGTAGCTTCGGATGGTAGGAAGTCCTGTCAGGGTCTCAGAAAAGTGGACATATAGAAGAGAGCGAAGCATGGAGTCTGACGATGATTATCAGTGATTATTTCGGTCATAAGCACAGTATCACTAACCCAGACGCTTGACTTCACGGGCACTGGCTCGATAAAAGGCAGCAAAGTAGCTGTAACCCATGATGACGAATAAAACGGCGACAACTAGAGAAGAGTCAACTATATTCTTGCACATGTTGTCTATGTACTAACCGAAGTATGGTTCAAGGACCGCAACGATGATGACAGAGCCCATAACGCTGCTCAGCGTAAGGATAACTGGATCGTCATCAATTAGTCTCTATAAGTGAGGCGTGGCATGCGGCCAACGTACGCAATCTCATTGACACTAGACCATGCATGAGTAACATTTCACCTTGCGGTAATGATAAACGGCTTACATGCTAATTGATTATCAACGCCTGATTGAAAGTGTTCAGTCAGGGATAGCACAAAATATTGGGATGCTTACTGTCAACATCTTTGCCGAAAACGCTCAGGATTCGGCCCATAGGCTAGTAGGCATAGTCACTATTTGTTTTTGTTGTACTTTCATCACTACTCACTGTGGTGTCGAAAAAGGACATGGGCGCGTAAAAGACGTTGCGCACGGACTTGTGATGCAGGTTTTGAGACACGTAGAAGGAAATGAAGTCCATTCCAGCACCACTGCAGTAACGCAAGTTGTGAGGAGTGGGCATGCCGTCAACTGCTATATGAACCGACTTACAGCAAGAATGTGGAGATTGCTTGGCCAATCCCGAGGCAGCCATACAGGATCTGATAGAAAGAGTTTGGTCGGTTGAATTTGCTACGTCAAGAATGTCAGAGATGGAACCAAGACGCCAATAAACCGAAACTGACTTGCTCTCCCACCAAACGAGCGTGTAAGAGTTCAAGATTTGGCTTCCCTGCATCGCAAACATGAAGAGTATAACTAGGGGTCCTGTTATCGAAGCGCGTCCCGCAACCAAGTAGGTCCAGTACACTGTGGAACGGTCTCAGGTTCAGGAAAACTCAGCCGATGGACTTGACCACACCTCTCCATGATATTGAGCCCGTCGACCGCTTCTCTTTGACGATCAACCGGCCCTCAAACTTACCGCTCCCAGTAGCTTTGTGTCTGGCTTTCGCTGATTTCAACTTCGCATCCTCGATGGTAATGCCTTTCTGCGGAGCGATGACTTCCTCTGCTTGGTCATCATCTTTCCCGTCAGACGCATGACCACCGAATTCCAGGTCCAAACGCGCAAAGTCGCCACCGCGGGAGATCAGTTCATCATATGTCCCGCTCTCTGTGATGATGCCATCGTTCACAGTATAAATGTAATCTACTTGAGAGAGGAAGTGGATCGCATGCGTAACCAGTATGACGGTAATGGCACGGTTTCGCAGGCCGCCGATGGCTTCTTGGAATAAAGACTTCCCGACGTGGGCATCCACTGAAAGGCGTTCTTCAGTATGTAGACGTGAGATAAACTATAAAGCTCACCTGCCGAGAGTGGGTCATCAAATATAACAATGTCTGGGTCGTAGTACAGAGCACGAGCAATGTTGACCTAGATGGAGGATATAAATGTGTTAGCACACGAGACATGTCGTAAACTCACTCTCTGTTTTTGGCCACCACTGAGATTGATACCCTTTTCTCCAATCTGCAAGAGAGTATAAGGCGTGTTATCCAGATACATTCATCCCACTTCACCTCAGTCAAATCACCGTCCGGAAGTTGATGGAGATCTGGAAGTAGACAAGCAGTCTCAACAACTTGCCAATATTTATCTTCCTCGAATGGCTGGCCAAAAGTGATATTATCACGCTAGAAAGCAAAAAGTTGTTTATCTATTCATGCTTCTAAGAGCGACGCCATGCTTACCAAAGTTGCATTCTGGATCCATGCCATCTGTGGGCAATAACCAACGCGACCTCCAAATGAGACACGCCCTGAGACCTTTCTCATCTCCCCAATCAAACCTTGCAGCAAGCTAGACTGTTCACGGTCAGTAACTTACAGCTCCAAGAAATAGTTCAGAGAGATCACCTTGCCGCTTCCGACAGGCCCGACCACAGCGACCAGCTGACCTCGTGGGATGGTCATGGTTACATTCTTCACCCTGAAAAGCGGTGCATCTTGTCTGGGAGCTGGCGTTTCTTTCGCCTTGTCTTCCTGCGCGATCTTGTCTTTGCTCCTCCTTGGACCGCCGCTGCCGCGTCCGCCCCCCTTCGAAACGAACGCTTCACCAGAGTCTTTTTCAACGGACTCCCACTCAAACGTCGCGTCCTCCACCATGAGCGCGGGCTCTTGATCCTTGTCGATAACAAGTGTGTCTCCGGAAATAAGCTCTGCTTGGAATACGTGCGTCAGTCGCTTGATCGCGCTGGATGCGTCCGGTATAGATGATAGAGCACGAGGCATGAACATCATAGGTTGCCGGAGAACCTGCTCGTCGCATTAGCTGCCCATCTACGAGATACGCAGATGGAACAAATCTCACCTGGAATAGACTCAGCGAAGAAAATATGATGGCGACGTTGAAGTCGTGTGCCGTGAGGGTATACGTGACGAAGGCTAGCGTAGCAGCGAGAACTGGGAGAGAAGTAGCAAATGCTAAGCTGAAGTAGATCGAATCAATAATGCATCCGTTCGCCATACATCTAGACCTACTTCGCCGAACTTGAGTGAAGAATGTGTCGGATACCACGCAATTCCTTCTTTCGAATTTCAAAGATCCCTAAGCGACATTTGTAAGAGTGACGTTAATAATGCTTCATTACTTACTTTGGAGGAAGGGAACCTCATAAGAGAAGTACTTGACTACTCGCATGGCCGCTGTGCGCCCCTTCAGCATCTCTGCACATCCCATGTACCCACGGTTACGTACCGAGTACCTCTAGCAGAACTTTGGCTCGTTGATCAGTCCACTTCATTGATGCCAAACGCATGCGGTGCTGCAGTGTCATTAATCGCTCTTGAAATGGGATGATGAGAATGAACAGAGAGAAACCGGCAAGTGCGGAAGGGCCGAGCTGATTTCCAGTGATTATTAGAGTCGAGTGAATTCATGATGACATACAACAAACCTCAATCAGAAGAATGATTAAACAAATTGTGACCTGGATAGGTGCAGTCCAGGCTTAATGAAAGTAAGCCATCTGGACGTGTCACGTCAGAGTTGCGTGTACTATTCACCTGCATGCTAGTAGCGAGAAACAGGAAACAGTTAATCAACTGGACGATTAGTGTATATTCATAGTGGCAACTCACGAACCACTGCGCACATGCATCGACTCTGCTCACGTCCGTAGAAATATGGGTAACAAGTGTAGAGTTGCTGAGTTTAACACGTGCTTTGCCTGTGAGGTTCACTCCACGCTCGTAAATACATGTTATCAGTGCAGCTCTTGCCAGTACGCCTGTTGCCATCGAACGCCAGAAGAACTTGGAGTGCATCAACTTGAGTGGTTCACCTTATATCTAAGCTCCACTAACCTGGTGGGTGCAGATGCTAGCTGTTACAGTCAGCGCCCAGAGTCCCAAAGCCATACCGATACCGCGACCGACATTGGGGAGAGGTTTTCCGGCAGTGTGTGTTGCGGCACGCTCCTCCGCAAAGTAGATGATTTGCTGCAGGGGTCAAACGGCATTAGAGGTTGGCACAATCATAGATAGCTTATTATTCACCCGAAGGATGATAGGGCACATGAGTTGTGATGTATCTCCCATGACCTGAGTAGTATCTCAAATTTATCATGACAGTGACAATCGTTGAGAAAGATCCATGCCTTGAATGCACCTCCAATCCAGAACATATTACGGAAGACATCATTCAAAGCCCATGTAAGGCTGGCCTGTTTCCGTCCTTCGGATTCTCGCCAACGGTTCTGAAACGCCGCACGTCGCTCAGACCAAGTGGTGGCTTGTTTCTCTCCATTGCTGGAAATTGCACGCAAGGCCCAGGTTGTGCGCTTCAAGAGAGATGGGCTGAGCTCTCCACTCTCAAGACGTGCATTCCAGTCCGCTGCTGCCTGGACACGCCGCTGCCATGCAGCTTCGAGTTGGGCGGCAAGGACGCCTGCCTCTAGGGTTGAGTCCATTTTATAGAGATCGGACGCTTGCAGTGTGCGCTGATACCCGAGAACCTGAATACACGCGTTTGGACCACCTTCGTTTGGGATAGGAGCCTGACGTACCATTATATCTGTTATCCAGGTGTAGGTAAGTTGAGAGAAAATGGAAGCATTGGCCAGGGGTGTCAGCTGCAGAACAAGATTTTAGGGTCCTCTAGCATATTAATTTGCTTGGTTTACGCACTTCTGCATCCTCTAGAGACGGCGGAGCTGGAGGTGGTGGGTCCTTAGGTAACCTGTTCGCAGTTGGTGAAGTAGCATGTTGCTTGCCAAAATAGTTTCACTTACCACAACTGCCACCACTTCTGACGAAACCTGCTATACTCATCACCACTATCAAGTTGAAGATTTGGTTGCTGAAGATTGTCCGTGTAAGCCTCCTTCACCTCTTCTTTCAAGACATTTTCGCCCTTTTCTGAGCTTTGGGATGCCATGGGAAGCAAAGGTACGGATTCCTGAGCAGTAGTAATGGCACTTCACTCGAGAGAAGTCTAGGGGCCCATGGGCAGTGCCGGGCTAGTATTAATACATAGTACAAAACGAGATTAATATTAACCTCCAGCCCACACGCTTGTCGTGTCAGCATCCGATGGAGGTCATGTAGATAATAGGCTATTGAAAGAAGCGGCTGACTTGGTCACGGTGCACCAAGGTTGGAGAGAACTTTAAAAAAAATTCATGTTCAAGGGATGCCGGAATGCCACATTGGCATATCGAGCCGCTGTCAGCAAAGGGAGGACCCGGTCAGTACCGAGTTGTCGTGGTCCACTAGCAAAAAGTTATTTTTTTTCTGTCTGTAAGCTGTCACTGCGTTTAATTTTAATATGCTTATCATTACACCTGCCAAACTCATGTGCCATCATCTTTCGGTCCGCGAGATTATTTTATACATAACTGAAGGTCATAACGTTCACCCCCACGGTTATTCTGATCTCTGCCCTACATAATACAGAACGAACGACTGTTTTCGTTCTATTAGGGTCTGACTAAGGGAGACTAGGTCTCTCTACATAGGAAATATCATCTGTTTCCTGCTATCTGATTCAAATGTGCAGCGTTGTAGATGTCTGAGTTGCATTTCATACCTACTTACCACTCTCCAGGGACACGAGGACTACCCCCCCTTCTGCGAGCAGGGAGCTCTGGCGATGAGGTCGTATCCCCTGGCCCGAGGTTCAGCTCCATATCCAATTTCCTGGCCATTTCTCTGTCCGTCTCTTCCACCTGCCTCCTCCGCTCCCCCTCGCGTTTCCGTTCCAACTCCTCCTCGTGTGCTTGCTCACGGCGGGCAAGCTCACGGTCCAGTTCTTCTTGCTGTCGGCGTTCCTCAGCAGCCCTCTGCTCTCGTTCTGCCTCCTCATGTGCACGGCGTGCAAAAGCAAGATCCTCTTCCTCCTGCCTCTGGCGCTCGGCCTCTTGTGCCTCAAACTGAGCACGAGCAAAAGCAGCGTCCGAAGCCTCCTGCTCAGCACGTGCCTTGATACGAGCAAGCTCGATTTGCCATCGTCGTTCAGCTTCAGCTTCTTCTGCGCGCTTCCGACGGGCCTCTTCGACTTCTCGTCTGCGTCGTTCCTCCTCCTCTCTTTTGCGACGTGCTTCCTCCTCCCGTTTGACCCGTTCCTCTTCGAGCCTCAGACGCGCTTCTTCTTCACGTTTGCGACGCTCTTCTTCAAGTCGCCGGCGTTCTTCTTCTTCTCGCTTAAGTCTGGCTTCTTCCGCCTGGCGCCGATCTTCCTCGACTCTTCTACGCTCCTCCTCCTCCTCTCGTCGCCGACGCTCTTCCTCCTCTTTTTGTCTCCTCTCCGCCTCGCATTTCAATCTCTCCTCCTCGCGTCGTTTCTGCTCCTCAGCCTCCTTCATCTTCTGTTCCTCTTCCTCCTGTCGCCTCCTCTCCTCATCAGCAGCTCGGCGCCGCGCCTCCCCTTCCTCCCGCCTCCGCAAGTCTGCCTCCTCAGCAACCTTCCGAGCTCCATCCCTTGTCTGTTGTTCTTCATCCTCCACAGCCTTGATACTCTGATCCTCTTCGCGCTTCCTTTGATCTTCTGAGACTATAGGTGGGACAGAAGAAGCAAGGGGCGCATCAGCCGGGGAGGGCTGCGAAGGGGATGTTGAAGTAGGGTCCAGACCAAGCGCTGGCAGTGCAGCCAGTGCTACGTTCTGATGTCCTTGTATCTGAGGCGACTGCGGTTCCCCTCGTGCTGCCGGGGTCCCTTGCTGGCTTCCAGGGAGTGGCGGTGGAGGAGGCGGTGGAGAAAAATAAGATGGTGTTGGTGTTGGAGAAGGCTGCGTTTGGGGCGGAAGGACTGGGGTCTGCGCAGGAGGGGGCGGGTGGAAGTAGGATTGTTGATAAGCTTGCTGTTGGGGAGGTATTGGAGTGTACGTCTGAGGTTGTTGTTGGGCGTATCCTTGGGGCTGGGGTGGAGGATATGGTGACGGGCTGGGAGTAAATGTTGTGTATGACTGAGGTGCTGGAGGTGGAGGTGAGTATAGATTAGGCGAGTAACTGTGGGGATAAGGAGTTGATGGCGGCTGATATGGCGGTATGAGAGGCGGTGGTTGATGAACCTGATACTGGTGAGCATGCAGGGAAGGTGGCGAATATTGCTGGAGTTGTGGTGAGGGTGGCACATAATTCTGTGGCGTGTAAGGCTGTTGATATGATTGAGGAGGCGGAGAAAAGGTTTGAGGAGGAACATATCCTTGCGATGGGGGAGGGTATTGTTGGGGAGTTGCGTTGGACGATAGATAATAGTTTGATTGTCCTTGTCCTTGCTCGTGGTGAAACTGTTGCTCTGGGGTATGAGGTGCTGCAATGGGGAGTGAGGACTGGTAGTGTTCATTCATTGGTGGATCTGTTACAATCAAAGGTGCGCGGACTCCTAGTAGTTCAGAAAGTTCAAGGGGACGCTCTTGGACGGGAGTCTGCAATAATGACATCGGAGTTGGAGGAGCTATATGGACAGGGGCGTCGCTGATGCTGTCGTGATTCCAGGTGGGGGTTCCATAACGCCCCGCTGAAGGAGTTGGGCGTCCACCTGGGCGCAAAATAGTTGGCAAATGACCGGGCTTTCGCGGAGCTTCCACTTCCTCGGGAAGAGGCGGGAGCGTGTCAGTCTTGTTCTGCGGTGATTGTCGGCGAGGAGAAGGCGAAGGAGATTTAGATGGTGGGGTTTGGGGTTGGGCCCAAGATGGAGGTTGACCTCTGGCGGGAAGTAAAGATGTAGGTGGCGTAGCCGGGGCCACATAGCCCGGGTCGCAGAGTTGCACAGGTGTAGGGTTAGGGGAGCGTCCAGGAGGCGGCGGCGACGCATCTGGAGACAAATATGCGGATCCGCTCTTGAGTGGTCCAGGATGATACGACTGCGGTCGTGCAAGGCGGTCCGATGGTTTGAGTTTCGTTGCACGACGATTGAGAGGAGGAGGGGCATTTGCGTAGAACGTCATCTCAAGGTACAACTCGCCTCTCGCTCCACCTGAGGTTTCGAGCTGAACCCAGTCTAAGAGGGTAGCAGTTAGTTTATACAGTGACCCGAGGTTTAAGAGTTGCTCACCGTCGAATTCACCCGTCTTCAAAGTCGATTCGATATCGATTACCCCTTTGCCTAAGAGCTTATCCTCGCTTCGTGGCTCATCCTTCCAGCAAGACACTTCCAGCTTTCTATTCACCTGATCTTTTCCAGGATCAGCAAGAACAGGAAACCGGAATTCATCATCCCACACAGGATGCTGCCCGCCCTTCGGATCCGGCTTCGTTTTCTGTGTCTGACCAGAAAGCGCCGCTTGTGCATATGGATCCTGCTTGTAAAACGATGGTTGATGCAGATGACGTGCCTTCAGGACAACAACGACCAGCGTCCCAAGTTCCTTGGATTGAGACATGGAGCAGAGAGATTGATGTATTGCTGCGCTGTGCTTGAACACTTTGTACTTATCTTTTCAGTGAACGTTGACTACATAGCACCGCCTGCCAAATGCAGTGACTGCCAAGATCTAAAAGTAGAAAAAATTTGCTCCTCTCGACTCTATTGTTATTACTGTAAATCTATGCAGAGCCTCACATGGTAGTATGTGGTAATCCTACGTGAAATGCCATATAAGAATCTATATGTCGTCTTAAGGACATTACGCTGAATGTTTAGAAGCAGAAAGAATATCATTGAGAGTGATAGAAGATCGATCGCACATTCCTCGGAAAATACCATCCGGCATGGCAAACAAGTTAGCAGGGGTATCGAATTCCTGAATGAGCCAGTCAGAGTGGAATAGGACAATTCAAAGGCACATCGACTGACAGCAATCGTACCGGCATCCATCACGCATATCCTATCGTATCCGATAATGGTTCGGAGACGATCTACATATTTGGGGTAAGCAGCTGATTGGCAAAGCAACAAATTCATCTCTA
This sequence comes from Rhizopogon vulgaris, assembly GCA_002995295.1. Lineage (NCBI taxonomy): Eukaryota > Fungi > Basidiomycota > Agaricomycetes > Boletales > Rhizopogonaceae > Rhizopogon > Rhizopogon vulgaris. The sequence continues at coordinate 27,534 of PVYP01001875.1, forward strand.
CTTACGTGCAATGCACAGAATTGTGCGCTCTTTAAATTCGTTGGCGATGGTATCCTGAATCTTGCTGTCCGTCTCATAATCTACAGAAGCTGCATGGAAAACATCAGTGCATGCACTACCAAGAAAACATCATCATTACCTGTAGCCTCATCAAGAATTAGGATCTTGGTGTCGTTCACCAGGGCTCGGGCAAGAGAAACAAGAGAACGTTGGCCGATCGACAAATTACCGCCTTCGTCGTCGATAGGGCTGTCGAGGGTAAATCTAGGTGCGGACTGTCCTTCAGCAGGGGTTGCCGATGATGAAGCGGCGGGCAGCTGATCCCTGTTCGACTCTACAAGATACGCCCGTTTCATTGCATCATAAAGCTTAGCATCATCATGTAGTCCAAAAGGATCGAGGTTAGTTCGAAGAGTACCGGAGACTAGAAGTTAGAAAGTAAGTTAACATGTTCTCGGAAGCTCGTCATCACATACAAAGGAACTGCGGACATGTCACGTAATCAGTCGAGGTTTGAGTGAACACCGTACATGCCACTCACAGCATCCTGTGGAATGATCGACAATCCTTTCCTGAGCTGCGCTAAACCAACGGTCGCAATATTTACGCCATCAATGGATATCGACCCAGATGTCAGTTCTACCATACGGTATATGACAGTCATGATGGACGATTTCCCGGCACCAGTCCTATGTTCAATAAGCAATGAGAGCTACCGAATACAAAAGGAGATACTCACCGACCGACAACACCAATCTTCTCTCCAGGGGAGATAGACATACTCAGGTCCTTCAAGACAGGTGGTAACTCCGGGCGATATTTCATAACTACATCCTTCATGACGATCTTGCCTTGCGAAGGCCAGTCGGGCGGCGCAGGGCTGCTTTCGACTTCATGTGCAGCCTCCTGTTCGACCTCTTTCGCATAGTGCACGACGCGCTCTACGGAATTCATGTTATTCTCGACTTCGGCAATTTGGCGGACCATGAATCCAAAAGCCTGGATCATAGGTCATCAATTACAACTCTGCGCAGTAGGTAATAACCGAACAGTACCATTTGCACCGTGAGGATATAGGAGAGTACGACACCGGTTTGTCCTGGAGATATGGTGAATCGAGTTCCAACTGTCAACAGTGCGACAGCGAGGGTCAGTAATGCTCCTAGGAAATCAAGACGGATCCCCAGCCATCGCTGATTCACAACCGTCAGCCAGTAAGCACTGGAAGCCATGAGTAATGATCAAGATAACGTGAAATGTCAGTGCTTACCGATTCTCGACATCAACAAGTTCGACATTTTCGGCGCGGAACCGGTTGAGTTCTCCGTATGCGCGGATGGTGGTTAAGCCCGATAATGACTCGGAAAAGTGAGAATAAAGCGAGGACCGCAGGATGGCATCCAGGCGCTGTATGGTTCTGCGTCGTTCGAAAATCGACAAAATGAATCAAATAGACCCACCTTCAACTCACGTGCACTCGCACGGTAGAAATATGCCGCATAAGAATAGCAGATCAAGATGCAAAAGGCTACGGCAAGGAAATATGGTATGATGACGGAGACCAGAACGATTGCGCCGACGATCTGTGACAATGTTGCTGTGAGCATCCTGAGGGAATCTGCGAATGCAGTTTATCGCTGTCAAAAGCTATCCGTACGATTTTAAGGATTTCGACGCTCACCGCCAATGAGATTATCAACAGTATCGATATCTATAAGTTTATGTCAAGAAAATGCGGTCGTTAGAAACCTACAAGTTGAAACTTACCTTTTGCAAAACGATTCATAATGCGCCCTAGAGGCGTTGTCTCGAAAAAGCTCATGGGAGCATACATGACTCGCAGGATTGCTTTCTGCCAAATGAGATTAAGGTCAGCATACACTAATACATGGCAGTGCACTTACCCTATGTAGCTGTTGGGAAGCATAGTAGGTAAGCATTGAGAACGCAGCTCCCATCATGAACATCGTCAACGCCTGGGAGACGCCGAGGGCAGCATAGATGCCAGTCTGCATTAGCAATCATCAGTGAGCTTCGTGTGGCAATATACAAGAAGACTCACATAAAATCCTTCAGGTTGATGCCATTTGCTATGAAAGTATTGAGCACATAAGTGTATAGGGCAACAAAGTTTACACGCACTATTCTTCCCAGTAAACAAGCCTGAAGATGTGTGTTAGTGATATAACAAAGGCAGAGAGAAACCACCCACCAATACGAAGACATGACACTGGAGCCTTGCATGAGCAACAAAGAGAGCAAAAGAAGCGGTATGAGAACAGCGCCGTGAGCTGCTGTTAGATACTCTCGGTATACGCCCCACTTGATGGCACCAGTGTTGCGCTCTTCCTCCTGCATCATCGTTTTCCCAGCAGTTCCTCTCTGAGGTTTCTTCTCTTCGATGTCTGCACTCTCGATGGCTTTCTCTTCTTTCTTCATAGAATCTTCCTTTGACCCAAATTCCTCGACAAATTTCGAGAATGCACCATCATTAGCCATGAGTTCGGCGTATGTACCACGTTCGGCAATGTGACCATCGACGAGGGTATAGATATAATCGACCTCAGGAAGGAAGTGGAGGGCGTGAGTAACAAGAATGCGAGTTTTTTTCGTGTTACTCTTTAATACATTCTGGAATACTGCCTTCCCGACGTGTGCATCGAGAGCAGATAGTGGGTCATCGAAGATTTGAATGTCAGTATTGCAGTAGATCGCGCGGCATATGTTGATACGCTGCTTTTGGCCACCGGAGAGTGAGATACCCTGTGTTAAAGCATCAGTTAATAGTTCCGCAGGACGAAGAGTAAACAATTACTTTCTCGCCAACTTCTGTAAGATCGTGATTTGGCAACATCTCCAAGTCGGGTTCTAAACACGCGTCTCGGATAGCCTTCCAGTATCTCTCCTCGTCAAATGGTCGTCCGAAACAGATATTGTCCCGAATGGTCGTATTCTGTTTGTCCCATCAGTGATCAATGACCAAGGGCTAATGATGAGTGAACCCACCTGAATCCAAGCATTCTGGGCACAATAGCCCACGGACCCACCAAATTCAACCTTACCAGCAGTCTTCCGCATTTCGCCAATAAGGCCCTGAAGCAGGGAAGTCTTGCCCATCCCAACAGCTCCAACAATGGCAACAAGTTGGCCCCTGGGTATTTCCAAGTCAATGTCCGTAACTTTGAAAATATTCGCATCATCCGCAGGGGGTGGTATAGGTGTTGCAGCGCGCTTGTGTTTGCCCATCTTCATGTCCATCTTTCCGCCTTTGCCCTTCTTCTTAGGATCCTCAGGCCGAGGAGGAGGACTATCCCAAGTGAAGCTGACACCTTCAGCTCTGACGGCGATATCCATGTCGTCATTTATGACAAGTGTCTCGTCAAGTGTTTCTGCTTCGAAAACACACTGCAGTCTGTCACATGCCGTGGCCGCGTCAGCAATGCTGGTCAGGGACAAGGCTGAAATATACGTGAAATTACGAGCGGAAAGGGCAATATGTTACGCACGTAAGAACATCAAGGGCATGCGGACCAGTTGGAAGAGAGTCAGTGACGCGAAAATATTCGCCGCTGAAAGACTGTGCCCAGTCAACGAATACGTGACAAAGGCGAGGACAGAAGCTAGTGCCGGGATAGAAACAGCAATAGCGTTCATGGCGGCTCTCATAATCAGGAGGGTCCGGATGTATCTGAAGAACAATTATCAACCAAATCTAGCGTAACAAGACACGTTCACGTACGCCATCTCATTTTTTCGATATTCGGAAATACGCTTGAGGAATGGAACTTCCCAGGAAAAGAACTTGATGACACGGATGCCACTGAGGAGCTCTTGTAAGAGCTTGGAGCGCTTGTCTGTCCATACCATGCTTTTCATCCTAAGGGAGAATGCGCGTTTTACGCCATAGGTCTGAAGGGGCGTAGCAAGGAAGAAAATCGCAAAACCAGCGAGAGCACTCGGCCCAAGATTGATTAAAAGCAAGACCAGGCAGATGGTGAGCTGAATCGGAGCAGTCCATGACATATGAAAGTAGCCCGCGCAGAAATCTATCCGCGAGACATCAGTGGAAATGTGGTTGACCAATTTGCCATTGCTCAAAGTGACACGAGCACGCGCGGTAAGACGAAGTGATCTTGAGTATATCGCCGTAATAAGACCACCACGAAGCAGGACACCAGTGGACATGCTACGATAGAAGAAATGATGCGTGCCCAACGACGCGATGAGTTGCAAAGCCAGTAGGCAGAATGAAAGGCCAATTCCCTTTCCGATCGAAGGTGTTGGTTGACCAATTTGATGATTTGTGTAAGACTCCGTCACAAACTCAATAATCGCCTGAAAAAAAAGCGACTTGAGTGCTTGAGTAAAAAAACCTCAGATCGTTCTAACCTTGACAACCAGGGGACTCGTGATTTGTGCGGTGTCGCTGATGACCTTCAAAATGCCACCAGACCAAAACCACCAGAAGACGCTGTCATTCATTGCCAAGACGAGACTTGCTCTGCGCTTGCCATCTTTTTCCCTCCATTGCTTCTCGCGTTCTGCGCGGACACCCCGTATTGACCACCACAAGCCCTTCAAGCCGGGGCCAATTTCACCCTTAGCCAGGCGCTCGTTGTATTCGGCAGCCTTCGTGCGTCGAATATTGTATGATTTCTCAATAGCACTGGCAATCAAAGAAGCACCACGTCCTTCTTGGAGTTTGTAAAGATCCGGTGCCTCAAGTGGGCGAGCAAAACCAAGAGAAAGTAGAGGTGTTATCCAGCTAAACCATAGAAGACTGGCGAAGCTAGCTGTAGCCTCAGGGGTTAAAACCGCCTCATGAACGGATTTCTTCGGGGGAGGAGGACTGGCATTCTTCCCAAACATGGATAGCCTAAATGGAGAATGATAAACATCGCCACTTCGGATAAGACTCGCGAAGAGGAGTGCGCAGCGCAAAGCCGTTGGCGAAATTTGCGTAGGATAGGCAATGTGGCAGCCATCAGAAAATTTGATACTCACCAAGATATGAACGACTGCTGCTGACCGATTGACACCGCCGATACTGACTCCAACACCTCATCCTTCTCATCGAGTTTAGAGTCTTGGTTCATCCCTTCAGAAGACGCCATGGTGGTGCGCAACCAAGCACCGGTGACTCAACCCACCGGCAGGTTATATATAATTATAATGATCGACTTATATGTCAAATCCTGCTGACGAGATAGGGCGTCTATTTGCAATAGCCTAGCTACAGTTGCTTACACACTAAAATTTAAAAGAGAATCATGGGAAGATACTGCCGAAAACGCTGAAATTTCAAAATTGTCTAATCCAAAAAACCTGAGTTGGCCAATAGTGGCCAATGCGGAAAATCAGGCAAGTTAATTAATGCCCTGGAATTTGTCTAAACGATTGGGTAACAATCTATTATCTGGCTCACTTTCAGCTCTTTTATACCCCTGCAAGAGATTTCCGGGGGACGCGCACTGCCGTGACATGCCGTGGTTGCCTTTTACATTTTCGTCGTGCCCCAAGGTGATCTAAACGCCGGCATGTGGGCTGGAGTATGCTGCGGCTGGCCGCTGGGTGCCGAGAACTATCGTGTGTACGCGTCCCTAAGGCTCTGCAGAGCGACCTAGGAAAACATGCGTCTGCTGACTGTCTTACGTGAGAATAAACTGAACTAACCTCGTATACCGGTGAAAGTGAAGCCGTGTCTTTCTCTGACACTCTCATTCGCTTTACGCTCTCCAGGTGACCAGCACTTCTTAACATAGATTTGAAATAGTGCGCCTAAAACATCGATGAACGGAAAGGGAAAGGGCTAGTCCCTCGAGTGACATACCTCCTGTTCTTCAACTAACGTCCAAGCATCTCCGGTTCTCCCTGCTCGAGCAGTTCGGCCGACTCGGTGTACGTATTTTCTCATATCCACTGGTGCATCATAACTGACGACGTGTGATACATGGCTGATATCGATACCTCTCGATATGAGGTCCGAGCAAATAAGTCTAAAGTCTAGTCAGTACATCAGGCTACACATAAAAAATATGATGGACTTTCAGATGAACCTCTTGAGTCTTGAATTTCTCCAATATATTCCTACGCTCGTTAGCAGGAAGATCACTCGAGTATGACCGAACAACAATTGGGTTTCTGTCAGATGATGCGGTGGCAGCCTCGAAGAATTCGAACAAGCGAACGAGACGAGAGGCAGACTCAGACGACTTTGTGAAAACGAGTGCGTTGCGAACGGAATAATTGTGCACAAGATGAAAGAGCATCATCGGTTTTTGAGAAGCCTCACAGATTATCATATGCTCCTGTGCGTCACGATAAGATTCTGGCGAAATTGAATCAGTTGTTGCGTACCTTTAGTGTTTCGGGCATGGTGAACCGTTCAGATATAACATTGGGAATACCATCGACGTCTGCTCCTTCTGATTGACCTTGAACAACGAAGTACTTGGTGTTTCGGAGGTCTAGTGCAGCAAGCTTTCCAGGATCGCTTGTAAGAGTAGCAGAAAACAATAATTTCTGGCATGACACGTTTTTCTTTTCTTCAACTTCGGGGTGCAGATCTACTTCCCTGTGAAGGTGAAGGAAAGCAGGAGCAAGAGGATCGCAAAGGGGAAGTGAAACATCGCTTTCAGCGGTCTCAGATGCCATTCTGGAGGATGGTTGCGTAGCGACAAGAACTTGAGCTAGCCAGTCTTGGAATGACTGGGCAAGCAATCTGTCAGCTTCATCAATTACCTAGCAACAAAGCAATCAACTAAAGAAAATGCCCGATACAGTGAGGGAACTGACCAAGAAACGGAGGTGTTGTAGAGAAAAGTTAGTTGTCCCATTCAGATGATCCATAAGGCGACCCGGCGTGCAAATCAAGATGTCAACTTTACTCGATCCACCTGAGAGTCTTCCGCGATCATCAGTACGGGTGCGACGGCATGGTGTCAAGCGGAGAGCTCACTTCGTCGACCTGTCTGCGACTAATTGCGACTGCTCATGGGCAAACGAGTGCTGCCCGGTGGCTGTACCGATCTGAATTCAAGTGTGCGATGAGATCAGGATAAATATTAGACAAATGCCAATAAACCTTCAAACCGCGTCCTTTTGCTACTGCTTCTAATGTTTCCCTGACTTGCGTGACTAAGTCACGCGTCGGGAGAACGATGAGAGCACGGAGGTGGGTTACGATTCTTGTCGACAGGAACTGATATGATTCAAATCAACGCTGACTTCTGACAATAGCGGAGACATTACCTCAACGATTGGGAGCACATATGCGAGCGTTTTCCCACTTCCGGTTGGGGCAGAAACACATACATCCTGCGGCGGATCAAACGGTGCGTACAGTGACCTTCGCGTTGCAGAAGAACCTAGTAGAAAAGGGAGAAGTGAGGTCTGAACTGTGAAGTTACATTAGGATAGGTAAGATAGGGTAGCAAAGGGATAGTCAATCTGACCAGCAAATAGTTCAGTAATCCCTAGTTCCAAGAGGCGCCTCCGTGTCCTTTCGGATAGACCACTGCGAGTATCATCTCCGTTGAGTGTTATTGGCAGCCGAGAGGAGGGATTGACGACTTCAGCTCCGACTAAAGCTTGATCGAGGCCTTGGAGTGCGAGTATAGATTTAGATGGTTCATCTCGTAAAGCCGGAAGAGTGAATACTGGCAGGGACATCTGTTGAATTTCCCGCTAAGTCTCAGACACGTTCTTCTAAGTACGACCAAATTCAGGTGTACAAGGGCAGTGGTTGTCACATTAACCACTTGACCATTTACTCGGTTACAGTAACACGTTGCTAAATGAAACAGTTGTTGAAAATTTAAGGCGTGACCAAATAACTTCATCACATGACCATAAAGTGTATCATTTACAGCTTGAGACACTACTACTGCATTCAATACACGACGCACGTTATACACATATATATTCTATGGCAAGGGGGAATAAACCCGCTCCCAAGAAGCCGACCATCAAAATTCTGCCTAGACAGCAGAACACGACAGTGGCAGCCACCCACAGGGGGGATGAAGCACTGGAGTTCCCCAGAGTCACCGGCACCCTCTCTTAACAATGACAAGGTAGAGCACCTCCTTGAGGCTGACTGGTCACTGCTCGACTATGATGGGTCCGATTGAGTTGTCCAGCCCAATTTGAAGCTTGAAGAGGTGCAGGAATCTGATGATGACGGATCTCGTTCACAAGCAAGCTTGCGTGACAATGCTGAAGTGCTGATGGTGATTTGGTGTTCGAAGGTGAGTCATGTACAAAATTCGTCGAGAAAAATATCAGAGTCCTCAATAAAGAGGTCTTCGATAGCCGTGAGGAGAGCTCGAGTGATGATTCGAGTAGGGCCTTTCAGAGGAGAAGGTGGCTTGTTGACAGTCCCCAAGTTCGTCAAAGATGCGGCGCCAGCGATAGCAGCTGGTCTTCGAAACACCGAGTGCATCGCATATGTCTTCCACATCCCAACCATGATCCCAGAGTCGACGCGCGCACTCTTTGAGATCTGGGCTAG
>PVYP01001875.1:36069-46923 GCA_002995295.1 Rhizopogon vulgaris
AGAGCTGGACATGATAGCGCCAGCGGGCTTAACATATTCAGTCTTGCTTCAGTGGACCTATGGCACATGCCCGAGATAACCCCAGATCACGTATCCATAAACGAGGAGTATAGAAGTAACAAGTTGTTATACAGAAGCAATAAATAGTGAACCATTTCACGATACACTAGTACTTTTGTCCAAACGATTCTCCCAACGCATTCATATCATGACATACTTTTCGTGACGTGGAAGAGTCCATTAGTCTGAAGCAAAGAGCCTCTTGAGGTAATCTGCAGCAGCTTGACGCACGGTGCCATCCACCACCGGATTCGCCAATACCTCGGTGGCAAGTTGGGCTCTGTGCTTAACATTAGCAGTCTCCTTTGTGTGTTCCCATTCAGCAGCTTCTCTTTCCAGTCGAGCACGTTCGGTATCTCTACGAGTAGCGCTATCTCTCTCCTCCCTCTCTTCCCGTCTCCTTAGGTATTCGAGCTTCAGTTTGCTATGCTGAACTTGCGCTTGCAGAAGTTGCAAGCATGCAGCCATCATGTTTTGCGGTAAGGTAAAGTTAACGAGGGACTGGTCAACGGATGGTGACGGTATGTTGGAGACGGCGGTTCGACTCGGTGTATTTGATGGCCCTGCTTCCTGCAACGGAAGCTCATAAGCATTGGTTTTATTTGCGACGGAGGATTGTGCTGCGAAACTAAAGGTAGGAGCGCGGGATTGTGATTGGACTTGTGGTTGAGGGAGAGATGGTGTGCTCTGAGGTTGAATGTGAGGCTGAAGAACTGGAGTTGGGTCTGTTACTTCCAACAACGGATCGTCATCGTCATCTTCACCGCCATGGGAATTAGCTACCCCTGAGTTGTTGATGCGGTTTGTGGGCCGAGTAGCAGCGGGATCGCCGTTCCATCTAGTGAGGAACTTCTAAGTCGACCTATGGTCTAGCGAAAAGTAACATTACTTACCTTCTGAAGAACAAATTATACCAGCCCGATCGATGCCAATGATCAATCGTCTTGGCACCCACGTTGCCAACATCACAGCCGCCTTTGCGAGCAATATGTAATCGCCGTTCATATTCTCGCAGCCTATCCCCTTCAGTTGCAAAGTTGACAGGAGAAGCATTCCCCAATTGCGCATGGAAATTTTCGAACGCATAGATCTGTTTAAATAGATTGAAATTTCGCTCATAGCAACCTTTTAGCGCTTGGTAAGTCTTCTTTCCGCCAAACACCTCAACAGCACACTGTGCATCAAGTAGATCAGTCAGTAAGAGATTTCCACATCATCCAAGGGTACATACCTCGCGAAGACACGAGTTTTTCGTAGCTCGAAGCGCGTTCCAGTGTTCATCTTCTGTCGGACCCATCAACCACTCAAACAATTTCGTCTTCTCATCGTCAGTCCAATGTTTAGAACCGTGCACAGCATCAGTATCAAAGGGATCGTCCCCTTCTCTCCGTCTTTTACCCGGTTGTGAGGCAGCCATACCGTCAGATGGCTTACGCTTGGAGCCCCCGCTTGGAGCCGCATTTTCGGTGGCTGAGGATACCGAGAACTCGTGGACGGGAGATAGGGAAGGACCGGCGATCGCCTGACCAGGTCGCTGAGCACCGTTTGGATCTAGAATTGTCGGTGGGGAATCAGTCGACAGCCTATATCCCCCGCCACCATCATGGAATGCAGGGCGGGCGCTGATGGTAGGGGTAAGATGTGAGCCCAGCGCTTGATTCAGACTCTAGATTTATATGTAGTCGATTAATTCTGGATTCATGTCGAGAGCGGGATGAAACATACCGAGACATTGCTGACATTAGTCTGCAAGTTTGGGTCTCTTTGAAGGCGTCCAAAGGCCATGCTTGGGTCGCTGTGAAGGTAGAAGCATCAGGGTCAACATTCTGTAATCGCCGACCACAGCCAACAGAAAGCCTTGGAAGTTGGACGTTACGAGAAGCAACTCACTTGTGAGTCTCCATTAGCCAGGGGCAGCTGTGAACCACGATGAACCGGAGTGAACCGCTCACGGTTGCTGTGGCTCGGCTTGCGAAAGGCGGGCTGTATGGTTTTGAAGTCATCGACAAACAAACAGTCACACAACCAACTCCCAGTTCGCCTCACCCAGTTCACGTTCATAACCTCGGGATATATTCATGATTCGGAAATACAGTATTTAAAGAAAGTAGGAAACAAAAGCAATAAAATATCTAACGATCATGACGTAGCGGCCTAGCTTTAACGAATCATCCAACCTCGTCATCCGGCTCGCCCTCTGCATCCATATCAGAGTATTGATCAAGATCGTTCATTGCAGAACCACTGGGGTGCACTAAATCTTGACTAGCACTTTCCCTCTCGGTAGTTTGAGAAATAGGCGAGTGCATAGCCCTGGCCATACCAGAGTCCCCAGAATCCTTATGTCCTACCCCGTTTGCAATCTCTGCTACAAACAAGGTATCGTCGCTTGGTACACTGTGCCGACTGGTTATGCCGGTGAGAGGCGTATCCGCATCCTCCGTTTTAATTTCGTTCTCCGGTGGTTGCGACTGAGCTAATGAGGACCGCGTATCTAGCTCTGACATAGGCGAGGTTGTTTCCAGGCGAAGAGATGAAGCGCCATCGTCGACAAAACCAGATGGAACACATGAAGGATAAGAAATATTATCGTCCTCCTTCTGATGAACTCCATTAGGAGAGGGGTGTTTGTCGTAAGGATGGGCGGGAGCATCAGGTGGCTCAGCGTGCTGGGAGGGAGCTGATTCTGGCGTCTCTATCCTCCTGCGTTTGACTCGAGTCCCGAGTCTTGAGGGCGAGGGTGAAGTAGTCGTCCTCTCAGATACTGCTGATAACCCATCACCCGTGGACTTAATGCATGGGCGTCCTCGTCGCCGTTTGGCAGGGATGTCAGGACTTGCGAGGTACATGGAGGTACCTTCACCAGTCAGGATGATAGCGCCGTTGACTGTACCATCGATACCCATGACAGGACGGGCCGACTCTGAACGTGTAGTTCGCTGGAGGGGGGTGCGCGCGATCGTTGACTGCGTTCGAGAGAAGACAGATCGAGGGATTTCGTCTCCTTTCAAGCTACTTCGCAACTGCTTCTTCGGTATTGGAGTCGCAGGTATGAGGTCATCAAACAGGCGCGCAGCAGAGTCTGAGACGTCGGTGGGAGGTGCCTCAGCCACATTAACGGAGAACTCTGCAGTCCCAGGGGCCGGCGTCTGATTATCGACAAGAGTGACAGCATCCGGCGTTTCCGCGATACCGCTCAATGCACCCATGCCTGCCCCAAACTCCGTTTGCAAAACACCAGCTTTCGTCCGCGCCAGAACAAACGGCGTCCACTTTAACCGTTCAGGTTTCAGTTTCATGTACCCCTTCTTCTCCCATCCTTCGAGGTGGTGCTCCACCTTCTCGGGATCCCAGGTGATCCGGTACCGCGTAGGAGGCACGAAAGGCGTGTTGGTCTTGTTTCCAGCCTCGTCCTCCTTGATTAGCGTGCTCTGTCGCTGGAGGTGACGGCGCGCAATGCCGTTTTTCCGCCCTCGCGGAAACTTGATGGCTTGGCCCGGTGTAGGTCTCATAGGCGGCGTGGCAGCTTGCACAGAGATCATGCCTTGCTCCTGGAGGGTATGATAAATATCTTCAATGGTCATAGATGTGCCCTTGCTGATAGCTATCGATCATAATGTCAACACACTTGACGGTGTAGGAAGGTTGGGAACGAACCTTCAAGAGTTGGGTTATCCGGTGATGTATGGAGATACCGCATGAGTGCCAATGTCCAGTAGTTCCTGTACCCCAACTGACCAAGCCCTGAGAGTGGTTTCTCAGGTGAGCCCGCACGATGTTCCTTCTTGGAGAGAAGGTAACCTGAAAAGTCAAGTGTCAACCGAGTGTCATTGTGACCCTATTGTTGAGCGCTTACTGAAGTCGATCAAAAAATTGCCCCATCCTCGTCTCTGCCTGACAGGTAGCGCCATGATGCAACTGACATTGTAGTCCTTCGGAGAACACTTCTCTTTACTAAAGTACCCCACAAAACGCGCACCGATGTCGTCAATTTCCGTGAGAACGTAAAACAAGAACGGTTCGACGTCGTAGAAGAGTGATTTATGATCCAGAAACATCTTTGAAAGCAGGCAGAGGTTCTGGCAGTATATCTTGTTCTTGCGCCCGTCCACTTCGAAAACAGACATCACACCATCGCGATAAATCTCGTCGCCTGGCGGATGTCGCGCTTTGCATTTCATCTATCACGCAGTCAGTCAGGATTACAACAGATCATCTGTCGTAGATCTAGCTCACGCGATGTCGATTAAAGGCAAAACCGCTCTTCATATATTTGAGGCAAAATTCGCAAAACCATAGTCGTCCATCTGGAATGTTTGAGAACTCTTCAGGAAATGGGGCGTCATACCACGGGTGGATGTCATACTGCCCAAAGCGAATGGTCCTGATACGTAACGTGGTAGGAGGTGTTGGGAAGCCCAACGGCGTCATGGAAGGTGTATGCGGAACGGCGCCAGGTGTTGAAGGTATCGGTGAGCTCGGCGGGAATGAGAGAGGTATGGCTAGTTGTTGAAGAGTATGGGATCGTAGGGGACGAGACGAAGGGCCTGCTATTGGTGTGTCAGGGGTGTTAACTGGTAATGCTGACGGAGGCGGCGGTGCAAGTTTTTCCTGTAGAGAAGGGTCAGCCGACTGTGCATGAGCACTCGCGTATGATAAGCGGACCTCAGCGACCACGCAGCTCTTTTCAAATCGTGTTCTGTCAGATTCCGCGATCCCTGTCTTTGACATGTCCCTATCAGCGGGGCTGAGGAGGTCCTCGAAGACATTCCTGTCGGGATCGTCTTCTCGCTCTTTACCCTTGCCCTTCCCAGGTATTCGCAGGCGCACGACGAGCGGATGTGCCGCGGGCGATCGCAGGCGAATGCGCTTAAGGGGCCGTGGGGTAGGCTGTTCAGTTCTGCGCTTTGGCGGCTTCTTTATACGCTTTTTGGGACGCTGCTTGAGCGTTGGTATTTGCACAGCACTGGTGGAGTCTGAGTCTGAGTCAGAATCAGAGTCTGAAGAGTCATCGGATAAGCTGCCATCGCCGTCGTCGTTTTCGATGTCCACTTCTGGCTCGACAGTTGTCCTGCCTTGAATATCAGTATTTGCGGTGGATACGATGGAACCTTCACGTTCGGTTGCTTCGGGTTGTGAAGGGAAAAGGGATGGGGGGCACATTGGGCAGTTCCATGTTCCGGGAGGAGCTTCTTCCAAGGGAGGTTGTAAACAATCCATATGCCATCCTGATTGATTTAGTAAGTCGGATTTTAAATACGAATGAAGTATGTGCACACCTCGATCGCAAAAGTCGCAGAATAGAATCCTCTCCTGTAACAGGATGAATACGAGTGATTTGTGATGGCTGTGGAGGCCTACTCACATCGTCGCCTTTTTCTTGACAAATTTCGCAAGTTTTGCACTCGGTGCACTTCCAAGGGTATAACCGGATGGTGTCTGCGATAGCACCGAGTTGCAAGCAACTCGGATGACCTAGCTATAACTTGAGTCAACATTTCAAGACGAATCACGACTACACGAACCACTGCGTCCGCATTCTGCACAATTTACCATGACCTCTGGTTCAGTTTCCTTGTTCTTCTTGTCATTTCCCTGACAAAACCCGCACTCGGGTTCTCGCCTGGGTCTTCGCTTTCTTTTGGGCGGTTTTAGGGGTAGCTGGACTACTTCTTCTAGAATATTTAGATAAGATGCAGGAGGTTGTGGTGCGAATGGATCGCCGCGGGGGCCTTGGTCATACTGGGAAGGCTCCTGAGAGTAATGTTGAAGGTGTGGAGGAATGAAACCTTCTGGAATGTGTAGGGAAGGGTCCTAATTGAAGTAATGTATGTGAGTGGGTCGTTCTCTTGCGAGAGAGTCTAATTACAACACGCGACGCGTTTGGCGCCTGCGCGGTATGACATATTCGGTCATCAAGCATAACTCACCTGTTCCGAAGGATTTAAATGAACAGCTTCGTGACCCATGATAGATGGGCCTATGGGTGGTGGACCGGCAAGGGCAGGATCGATTGGAATATCGGAGGCAGGACTGAACGGTGTTCCATGTTCACTTGGTGCTTCGTGTTCGAACGCGGCAGCTGCAGGAAATGGAAGACTCCGCATAATTTCATCCGGGTCAACGAGTGCAGTGATGAGCTGTGCAGGTGGCAATGGAGAGCTGCTCACAGTCGACGTCGTCCACAGCGAGTGACAGCCTTCTGTGACACATGCGCGTGACTAGTCGTCAAATAAAAATTGAGTCACATTTCAGAGAAAATCGATAAATATACCCTAATTCCTAGCCTATTATAGTAGCGTATAGAGAAAATGTAACCAAGTTCAATCCAAATCCGGTATCTCTATACGGAGATCACGTAAGGTCGCCTGATGCGGCACTGGTCAGTTCATGTGGCTCATCGGTACCGTAGGGCAACTCCATCTGATAGGAATATCAGTTTCTATCCTGATTGTCTAAAGACCTGCTGTCAGGATCGTACGATTGGTTACCGGAGGAATGAAGATTGATTTCAAGTGATCGGGACAAACGTGGACCTAAAAACAAGAAGGGATATTATAGATAGGATGATGGAAAGGGACTCCGAAATAAGTCCAGGCTGGCAGGCTGTAGAGTGCCGGCTCCTCATGCCCGTGAGACGAATGGGCCGATGTAGACCGACGTAGACTTTCGGGAGAACAACCTCCAAGGATCCCAAAGAAGGTTGCCCCCTCCCCTCAAGGGTAAATTTTGATTGACAGACGTCTGCCCTGTCCGTGCGCTTCAATTAAAGTGACGATATACTGGTGTTGGTTATGGTGGATTATATTGACAAGCAAATAACCCCCAACAAGAACCATTTCATCCTGTGTGTTAACGTTTCTCAGAGTGGTCAAACCCGTCCAGCTCCTACGCTGGCTTTCAATCTCCTTCCCTTGCTGTCGCCCTTTCCTTTCCTTTCCTACCATCATCATCATCAACATCACCGAGGCAGTCATGATGCAAACAGCTATCCATCGTCAACTTCCTCCAATACTTCCCCAATATCTCCCACAATCTCTCACTCTCAACGGAAGAACAAATCTTACCGTAATGCCAACTCCTCCAGTTACTTCTCGCAAGAGAAAGCGTCCTCACCAGTATACAGTCAGCTACAGCGAAGTACAAGAAGTCGACGAAGAAGGTAGAGTCCGTGAAGTTATTGTAATTGAAGACACTCCACCTCCTCCTTCCACAATATCGCCCGCAACTACAAATACAAATGTCTTCTCAGCCTCATATCAACCTCCACTCTACTCAGCTCCTATAAGGACAAGAGCCCGGGCTGCTGCAGAAGCACAGACCCTTTCAGCGAGCACTTCGTCCGCAGTGATCGTGGCCCCAGCGCCTAAGAAGAGGAAACGGGAGCCTGCCGACGACTCCCGTGGGATACTCACAAAGAAGACCGCCACTACGTTGCAGCAGCAGCCCGTGGCGTCTACCAAATCGTGGGCTAGCGGCAGCGGGACTGCCACGGCTGACGTACGTAATCTTCTTCTTTCCTACTTCCGCGATACTCACCTTTCATCGCAGACATCCAATGGCAACATTCCTTGCGACGATAAGGAGGGCCATTATATTATTGTCCCAGATGACATTATTTATAATCGATGTCAGTCCACCTCCTTTACCGCGATCATCTCTTTCATCTGACCAACCGGTCTCTATCTTGTAGATCGCACTGTTCGTCTATTAGGGCAGGGAACCTTTGGTAAGGTTGTAGAAGCTGTCGACATCCATAACCAGAACCGGGTAGCAATCAAGATCATCCGTGCTATCCCGAAATATCGCGATGCCAGCAAGATCGAAATTCGCGTGCTTCAGAAGCTAAAGGAACGCGATCCAACAAACATCCAGTGCGTGTTGCCAATGAACATTCTACCAGTTCAACTCATTCTAAATCTATCTTTCAGCAAGTGTATTCATCTGTTGCATTGGTTCGACCATCGAAACCATATCTGCCTTGTGTCCGAGTTACTCGGCATGTGTGTGTACGATTTTCTGAAGGAAAACGAATTCGCCCCATTTCCTCGGAACCATATACAGTCGTTCGCCCGGCAATTGCTTGGGAGCGTAGCTTGTGAGTCATTTCCATTTGTCTCCAATGATCATACTCATGTTACATATTCAGTCTTGCATGACCTTCACTTGATTCATACGGATCTTAAACCGGAGAATATCTTGCTTGTATGCAACAATTTCAGGCTAGCTAGCGTGACTGTACCTGGCAAGGTAAGACATTTGACAAATGAGTCTGGGCCCCACTTATATCGTAACGTTACCTACTTTGTACAGCGTAATGCACCCCCACGGACGAAAAGGATAGTCTCTTCAACGGATATTCGTCTTATAGATTTTGGATCCGCGATCTTCGAGGAAGAGTACCATTCTACAGTCGTCTCCACGCGGCATTATCGCGCGCCGGAGATTATTCTTGGTGAGTGAAATCCTCTTCAAGTTTATCCCGGCGCATATCCATACATCAATCCATTCTAGGCCTGGGCTGGTCATATCCGTGTGATGCATACTCACTAGGGTGCATTCTGGTCGAGTTCTACACTGGGGTTGCTTTGTATCAGACTCATGACAATCTCGAGCATTTAGCAATGATGGAAATGGTGATGGGCAAAATGCCCGATCGGTTCGCCCGTGCTGGAGCACGCGCGAAGCCCGAGTTCTTCAAGGACGGTCCACGGTTGGACTGGCCGAAGCCGAAGGCTTCACGGCAGAGCAAGAAGGACGTGCGAGCTACTCGACCTCTTCAGGTAGGACGACCAATTGTGAGATGGCTAGGCGCGCCTGATGACTCCTCACAGGACGTGATACCTCCAACGGACCAGATCAACAAACACTTTGTGGACCTTGTGCGGCGATTGCTTTCATTTGATCCCGCACAACGGATAACTGTCCGAGACGCATTACGCCATCCGTACTTTTCTCTTAGCATTCCCGAAGAGTTGTAGCCCGTTATCTATATCCAACCTGTAGATTTCCTTAACCTCATCACCACCACTATCCCACCGGCTCACGCACTCCACCGCTGTCATCTCACCTCACCACGCCTACTCACACATCTCACATTGGAATTGTTATTATGATGTTCGATTTGGTCATGTACAACCCTCACTCTCATTCCTGCCTTGTTTTTTTCTCTCTCTTCCCATTTCTACCATCAAGTTCTGATCAACTGTTTCTAACAAGTGCAATAATGTTCCACAATCACTTCTGTCAGGCAGTATCTTATGTTCTACTCATTTGCACGCGGCGTCTTGCTACACATGTAACATGCTACTTCCACCTCGCGTCGGTCGGACTTCAAGCTTCATGAACAAAAGTACTATCATCTATGATGGGGCAGGAAAAAATGACGAGAGAAACGACGGTGCATCTGCAGGCATTTCCTTCATATTAACCAATTGATTAATGATTATCGGCCGGTCGATTGGCTATTCCTCTCTGGTCGTTCCCTGATTTGGCAAGGCTACTACGGCGATCACATCCATGCAGTTTATTTCGGTTGGGGTCGAGCGCGCGTGAGTAGTGCTAGTAGCAGGCAGGTTGGTTGGTGACTTGCCGTGGAGCCTTCACCAGGTTCCTAGTAAACCTCGTTGCACTACCGCTTGTCTCGTCGACGTCGCTTATGCACATGGGTGCATGTGGTCAATCCTAGATTCCTGACATGTGGATATGCCCCATTCTGACTCGGATGGCTTGTGATAGCGGACACTAGTTATAGTCGACCACCTGGTTACATAGAATGGACCCGCGCGGGAGCTCGAGGTTGTGGGAGATCATCTCATGTTGATGGTTATTAGGTGAATCATGAGAGTTTGATTGTTTACCCGAGCTCTTGTTAACGTACTCCCAGCCCCTCTAGATCCTAGAGCAGAGTTATTACGCGTAACTATAGAAGCAAAATACCGTGCTCTTGACTCGCTGCGATGATAACAGTGAAGTTATTCCTGGTTCTCTTACCCTCCACAAGCGCACGGGACGAAGGAAACCCCCGACCCTTGTCCATCGCTTCGTGTGTGGTCTGTAGTGGTAGAAACACCATAGCGTGTTCGTTGACTCGCCTTGTGTGACAGCATTCGCCTGCCCTTGCATCCCACAACCTCGAGTAGGCCAATTAGCAGACTAGTATGTATGATTAATCATTTAAAGTTCAACCATGCAGCCTATCGCGATCCTTACTAACCTAGACGGCTTCATTCGAATTCGATGGAAGAGACGTAAATGGGCACATAGTACAACGTGCCGCTTAGTACAGGAGACTAACAGGCGCGGCTCTTTGACTCCCCGTCAATATCATATCTGAATCTCAAAATGTATAAAAATAGACGTGTAGGTATCCCGCCAGCTAAACAATGACGGCTGTGTGCATCACCACCTTCTCTCCTATCAAGCTGAATTATCCAAGATCCATCCATCGTCCACAATAGGCTAGACCACCGTAGTATTGATGTCCATTGGCGAAGGATGCTTTCGCATCATAGAATTGTCCTGGGATAGACACAGTTTCGAAAGAGTGTATGTCAAACTTGGACCGCGCGTGGGCTTTGTCTTTCAGGAGTTGTAGATACTACTTGGAAATGGAAACAGTGTTATCGTTGGTACCGTGCAGGGAACGGGGAACAGTCGTCGGCTGGCACTTTGGAAATAGAATCGTGCACTATTACAGACACGATGCTGACATAATCCAACTGGTAAAATAGACTACTACATACTGTCTTGTATCTTTACCAGTTTACGACGAGTTGACATGTTCTTCAAAGT